>JAOBRD021064648.1:0-11395 GCA_027575215.2 Hydrozoanthus sils | reverse complement strand
CCTCAGGGTGATGCTGGGCAAAATTGGAAACATTGAATATTGTACCAAAAATTGGGAAACTTCAGGAATACTGGTTGGGTTGGAATATCTGTCATGTAGACCTATTATTTTATACTGCATGACTCACTCATATATGTACTTACAACAAGAAACACCATAAAATAGGCTGAGAATGATGAATGGCCAGAAGGAAATGATTTCCTAAATTGTAAACAAAAGTGTTGATTAGAGTGACAAGGGATCTAATTGATCAAAAAAGTTTAAGGTAATAAAATTGGCAAAAATTAATCTAAGAAATATTTACAAAAAAATAGTCAATAAGAGAAAAACTATTACAATTAACTAATATATACACATATATTATATTTGACATTATAATGTACTGATGTACAACACTAAAATCACAACAATTGATTGATTCACACATAGAAATGCAGCTCCAGAATCAATTAAGCGAAAGACCCAGGGCCTCCTGAGAGTGAGCAATTAATTAAACAAACATACAAAAACTGATTGGTTACGATTTCAGAATGTAACAAAAATATTTTATAAAAACAGATTTGTCCTTGCAAATTAAATGAAACAAGCCCATGGATCCAGGCTTCAACTGTTTAACAGATAGCATGATTCATGCATGGCTGTGTAATGCAACAAATATTATGGCCTTTACAACCAAAAACCTTTAGCACTAACCTTGCTTCAGAGATTAACTTTGGGTCACCTGTGCAAACATCAGCAACAATATACCCATCACTGCAGTTGAAGCGAGAGTAGTCAGGCTTGCACACTGATAAAAAATGAGGGCGGAGCCGACCAAGAGTCAATTTACCCATCTGTGTAAACATGTTTGTAATGACTGCACCAGCAAGGAAGATAAACACTCTGATGAAAAGTCTGCAGCGTAATTTATAAAATGAATTTAGAATCAATTAAACAAGTAAGAGTTTTGATGATGTATTCAGTTTAGGGTTTAATATATATTAATGAACCTAAAGACATCTAAAAAATTATCAACCAGTTTTTTTTTTCTCAGCTACAAGCTTCTTAGCAGATCTCCTTCAGGACCATTATCATTATAATAATTATTGTTATTATAATCATTTATTAATATCATTACTATTTTTGATATTATTATTTCCCACCTCTGCTGCTCATTTCACCTCCCAGCACCCTAAAACTTATCATTGCTATAGCAACTGCATGGGGACAGGGGGTTCTAAATTAAAGTCAGTAATATAATCCTGATGGGGATTGGTTGTGACTTTATTTTCAGAACTATGTTTAAAAAGTATTTTAATTGTTCAAAAAGGGTTATAACAGTCATAGTCAATACTGTAATTATATAGTGATTAAGTCTTAAACTTGTCATTGTGACCATGCATGTAATGACACATTTGCTTTTTGTATGCATGCTGTTTGTTCGGTGAGTGAAAGGCTACAAAAATAAACAAAACATTAATTACATGCCCATTGTCTAACTTGTAAACCTCACAGTTAATTTGGCCCTGGGCATTTCCTTCAGTTATACTAAGTTTTTATTCTTTTTTTTCCAAAATATCCAAACTTTCATATGTCCAATATCTAAAAACTTAACTAAAATTCATCTATTACAATGAAACTTATTGAAGGAAATGAAAATAAAGTTATCTGTTATCTGTTATCTGTAAGAAAAAGATATAAGACAAAATCTATAGATACAGAAATATATACAATATAACAATTATGCATCATGTACTAATACAACAACTTTTTTTTCTTTAAGGGAGGGATTAATTATTGTGGTCAAAAATACAGGAATCATTCTGTGAACATACCCCTAATCATGATCAGCAGCTAAAACAAAATTTTAATATTAAAATTGGTCTATTCTGATCTTGTTAGATAATTCAACATATATAATTATTTTTACTAAATAAACAGTTCATAGTCAGTATATATATGGGAAATACATCATTTGCCCAGTAGCTCTGTACCTTCTAAGCCATGGCTTCCACACACAGAATTTGAATGGCCAGAGGCTGTATCTCCCATCAGTCCTTACTTCCCTTTTGAACACAAAGCGACTCACTGTCTCGCACAAACATATCTGGAACAATCACAAAAATAAGTATGGGTTATTAAAGCAAAACAAATCTAGCAAACAAACTTCACCTCATGAAATATGGTGTTTTTTTGTTATTGAGTTAATTTTTTCCTTCTTGCGATTAATTTTTTTAAGTGCTTATTTCGTGACACTTGTCGTAGTGACCAGCCATGTGATGACGTATTAAGTAATCATGTAAACAAAGCAACCTTTGGCAAAATTTTTTTTTTTTTGAGTAACGTAGAATGCAGTTAGAACTCAGAAATTTTAAACAAAAAAAAACTGAGAAATTTTAAAGTAAAAAGTTAAACAAGAATCCCATTATTTTGGTTTGCGCCGTGAGTGTTTCAAACTTGGAAGAAAAATTCGATGGACACAGTTGAACGATTAGCTCCTGCGTGCCTGAATAAACATTGGGCGAGAATCAAACTGCTTCAAACATTCAGCTCCAATTATTTCTCAGATAAAGAGTACCTATATTTTTACTTTGTTTTGTGTTTATGTGAACACAATGTCAAAACGTTTGCAACTTTTCCCACTACTTTCGGCTAGAGAAGAATCTTTCGTGCGCGTGGTTTAAAAAATGCTCTTGCATGTCGTCAACGGTCGTAATCGCATTAACTTGTACGTAGCCAACATATATATAGAATACATGTATCGATATTATATCCGTTGGCTATACACAATCCTTTTTTTCCTTTTTTCTCCAGTTAAAATCCTTGAAACTACACAATAAGTCATGCAAGATTTAAGTTATCAGTGAGACTCTTAACAAAATAATTTTGAAAGTGAAACTCCATCGAGTCGATCAAACTGATTTACGTAATCCATCGAAAGTTTAATAGCACACAATTTACATTCAACTAATCTACTTCTATCTGCTCTAGTTTTCGAAGCAAGCCGTTCATCTGTTTCAAGAAAAATTCGTTTCTTGAAAGAAAGCTAGCGCCCTCAGTGATTCTTTGAAAGGTCAACAGAGCGCGCGGAGGATTATTAACAATAGTGACTGCAGGCTTAGGCCCATGCATTATCTTATCTCTAAATTTGATCGAAAATTAAACTCATAATGAAAACTGTCTCACATCTAGTTTGGAGTTTTTGAAGTCATAGTTATTTAAAAGCTTTACCGTTATGATACCGGCTCCGATCCCCACAACCGTGGCGAGTAAAGTTGGAACCTTGTCATTTGCACGATACGGTTTGTTGATACTGTCATCGTTGCAGTAAAAACCGCGCAGTGAAGGATTTTTATCCACAGGACCGATATACAAGGCAAGTGTTCCGAACCCTATAACCGCACAGCACAGCAAATCTAGGACGAAGTACCACTGCTGTCTGATCTGTCTCACCCCAACACCGGCCATGTCGTCGGTTCTTCGACGGGAAAACCTTGGATTGGTCTAGCCTCGTACGTTGTGTTGCACCGGAATGGGTGAGAAGGAGATTGCTCTAGTAGGGGAGGGGAGGGGGAGATTTGACACCTAATTGTCTGTGTTTTTTTTGTGTGCTGTTTTGTTGTTTTAGTTTAAGATCAAAGAATTTTTTGATAATCTGTATAGATCTCACCGTTCTTGCCATTGTAACAGTTCAGTCTAAACATTTTATCTTCTGCCGTGACTCTTGACCAAGTGATACTAGTTCTGAGAAATCAGAACAGTTTAATATTTTTCCCGTTTCCGCGTTCTTATTTTAGCTTAGACTCAGTTAGAGCTACAGTGCTTGAATGCTTCAGTTTGTAATTGTGTGTTTGAATTGAATTAACCATATTCGTAAGAAAACTCTGGTACTTTAATTTATTTGCCTTACGCAAAAAATTTTACATATACGTGCTCGTTCCGTAGGTCATTTATTTCCGTTTTCGATCGAGGGTCTTTCATTTTAAGAAACGCTTCTTGAGCAAACTTATTTATTTTTGAGGGAAAGCTTAACTGAATCAGATGTTTTCGTATTGCATTATTGACAAGTCTATCGTTATTAGATGTTTTCACAGTCCGTTATGTAGAGTTAACAGTTATTAGAAAAAACCTTTTTTAGCCATTACAACTGGCGCCCCTTTGTCGAACTGCGGCAACAATAAAACGTACTGAAAAGTTTCATTTTGTTCCCGTTGGCGTTAAAATGAAAAGAATGCATTGAAGAATCACGGTACGAAAGTCGAGAAGGTCCAATAATTTTCAGACCTTTTTTGCAGACTTATTTTCCACTTTAGCCTCAGTTTCTTTTTTGCAGACTTATCTTCCTCTTCAGAATTTATTTTCAAGACTAAACTCTCTACTTCAAACTTTTTTTTGCTGACTCGTTGAACTTTGGACTAGCTTCATTGCACTACTTTCACAACACACGATTTGTTCTCATTCTTATTTTTTTGGCGATTTGAGTCTCAATTTGTTCTTAAATTGTTCCTTTTTTATGTGCGGTTTAAATCGAAGTCCTTCGATTTAAACCACACATCAATAAAAAAATGCAATACATATGAATATAAAGAAAAACGAATTTGATCAATTCACCCCTGCGGATTGGTCGTGGGTTCGCCGAGTCATTTCTAGTGATTGTAAACCGGCTGCGAATCATTTGTTATTCGTTCTATATTGTTTAATATAAAGTCATTAAAGATCGAAGCTTAATAAAGCTTAAAGAAAATTAGCTATCGAGCCCACGAGTCTCGTTGTTCGTATAAGTTGCCATAAAAAATGCGTGTCAGTTCAGCATGGCCACGACAGAGAGGTAAGCAAATGTAGGTGAACTTTGAAGGAAATTTACAGACACTAACATGCATTTTCAAATCAACTAAAACTCTCATCGAACATTTACATCACACGTACAATTGCACAAATATTTAAGAATTCAAAAAAAGTTACGTAGAGAGCAGTTTAGTTGATTTTAACTTTTGCATGTCACTCGGCTCGAATCCCCAAGTCCTAGGTTTCGTGTGTTACTTGTTAGCTCACTCTTTGATCATAAAACGGCAAATGTTCGTCTGAAGTGGAAAATAAGTCTGCAAAAAAAATTGAAAGCCTGAAGTGAAAAAAAAGTCTGCAAAAAATGAAAGTCTTAAGTGGAAATAAGTCTGCAAAAAATTCTTAAGATCATTGGCCCTTCTCGGCTTTCGTAACATAACTATTACATATATGAAGGCAGTCGAATGACCAAGCAAGTTCCCGGATGCTTGTAGAATCTTTCTGGCATGGCGTGACTCATTCTCTTGCCATGTCACGTCATGCATGAAGTTTTAATAGGCAAGTTTATAAGAAATTTTAACTAATTTCAGTTTTAAATAGATAAACAAAAGCTCTTCAAAATTCAAAGCTCACAAGAATTTTACGTCTTTATAAGGTTGTTTATCTGTTTCAAACTGCTATTGTCGAAAAAATCGAAAAGGCAGGACAAAGACAAAAGTCGGTGGGTCATTCCATCTTCACCCCCAAACCGAGCTGCAGTCAATCGGACTCAACCTTCCACAAAGTGAAGGAGAAAAGTCGCATTAAATTGGCAGCTACACGCATCGATGGCTAGTCTGTTTTCAAAGTATATGAATGGCTAATGAAATAAGTTGGTAAGAATCAACGAGAAAGCTTAATGGAAAACCGAAGACATGAGGCCAGAATATATTACCCTGGCTTTATCAGCTTATAAGAAATATCTTTTCTCCACTTATGTTTTGCCATGACACTGAGCTAAAATGGTCGATCTTGTTAAAGTATCATGACGCGAATATGCGTCCATTGTGTTTGCATTGTGCAAATGTTTCCTTACAGTTTACTGACGCTTATATCAGTTCAGTCCTCAGTTTAGTTTCAAATTAAATAAAAAACTAAAAGTAAAGACTCGATGACAATAGCTCCTCAAAGTATATCGAAAAAGCTCATTTTGTCAGTCACTCAACAATGCAAATTATAAATTATGTTTTTAATTTCTGGATGATTTTCAAAAACTAAAAAGAAAGCGAAAGAATAGTTATGCAACGTCGAGAGTTGAATCATGACTCAATTGTTTTTCGATTCAGTTTTTAACTTTTCTTTTTTTCCGAAATGTGCACTTATGCCTCTTCCCAGCCACATGTAGCCTCGAAACAAAACCTTCGTCGTACGTACGTCGTCGAAACAAATCTTGCCAAATATCAAGGCTCGCGTCTTCCGGCGCGGATTCGCTCACTTTCCAAGAAAGCGAAATGTTTGTCACTCGGGTTCTTGCCACCTGCAGTTAATATTTACTCCTTTCCTTTCGACGTCGAATAGTTTATTATAAATTTATCGTTATCCATTTAAGGTGAATAATTTTGTCCTTTGGTCTTATCTACCCGACAACAGAGCAGTAGAACCGCATCCAAAACTAAAAGAGGTCGTGAGGAACACGCAGCTAATTGCAGACAAAACAGTGTTAGTAGACAAGTTGCTATTATTGAATCGAAAATAAGCTGAAAACTGATTAAAAAATATACCGTTAAGAACTTAGTATATACGTTGGAAGTATGTGGACGCCACACTCGCGAGAGTTTAAACTTCAGAATGAAGTATTTGCATACATGTGGACAGTGTGTACATATATGTGGTCACTTCAAAAGTGAAAAGTTGGTGAGGCGAGAAATAACCTCTCGTAATAAAAAGAAAAGTGGTCGTTAATATGCATTTAAAACATTTTAAATGTACGCACGATCACGCAAAAACTCCTCAACTCTGTCAAATTTCCTTTTTCAACAAAAAACAATGATAATGAAAGTCTACTAGTTACATTTTGTTAAACGAGAACAAAATTTCCTTACCACTGCTACAGCAACTGTTAATCCAACGGCTGCAGTGAAACCAGCTGTTATCTCGTCAGTTGTCAGATACGGCTTGGCTATGCTTTCGTCGTTGCAGTAAAAGCCTCGAATAGCGGGTTGCTCATCAATGGGTCCGATTTTCAAATAAAGTGCTGCAGCCAAAATAACAAGAAAACATGAAAGGTCAAGGAAAAAGTACAATTTAAAGTTTCCTGGTTGTTGTTGTTTAGCCATAGCTTGCGTAAAGCCAACTGGACCCGAAAATTGAAAGCGCTGTTTAAAATATAATATTTACATAATTAAAACGAAAACCACTCACCCTATAAGTGCGTGAGCTCTTAGCTATACATCATTTTTGAAATTGCTATAATTACCACAATTAATGTATGATAGTCCGGAATTGTTCTGTTTTGGCCCGATGACCTATCGCGTACCTTCAGGGCAAACGACACAAATTTAATTCATGACAATGCAGTCCATAAATCTTCTACACGAAACTTTGGTCTCGTTTAATGAGAAAACAAGATAAGTAATTGCATTATTTCGTTACGAATTCATGGCACTTTTATCTGCCAAGTTCTTGTCATGACTCCATACTCCAAACAGCATTTTTCTTCGCTTGCATTAAAAATGCTACAAGCACTTTAACAAAGTAAATTTATATGAAATCGAGTCCTTTAATGATTCATGCATGATCTATTTGGTGCTTTTTCGTTGATAAAGTTTAATATAAAAATACTTTTTGACATTATCATATAATTTTACTTTTACCAGTCCAATATTAATTTGGTCGGGGCGCTAGGGGCGGGAAGCAGGCCCAATAATTTTCTAGTTAACAACAGTAACTTAAATAAGAATTTCAGATTCTATAACAAATTATTACAATTGCCACTGTGCCCCCCCCCCCTCCCCCCATAAAAATAAAATTTTTTGCTTCCGCGTTCGCCATGAATCTTGGCAAATTCCATTTATAGATATTACAATATTTCATTTTATCTCGTGCATGGAGTTCTGGCGATACCGATCACGTAAATGATGTAAACCGCACAAATACTCCGTCAGTTTTTCTCCGGTCTTATTTTTATTTTTTCCATTACTGAAGAAAACATATCTGAAACAGAAAAGCTCCTAAAGGGTTCAAGTGTGTATAAAAATAAACTCTTCATACTGTATGACTTGAATTGTACACCTTCTTTCACTGACTAATATCGTTTTTTTTTTACTTTAATTTATTCACGCACGCATCTCTTTATTCAGAGCTTGCACCTGCATAAACTTCCATTAGCGCCAAGCCTATCTTTTATTAAAACTATTCAGCTAGCATTTTTTAAAAGCGTTTGCCAAAAAAGCAGGATGCAGTCGTGGAGATTAGTCCAAGGTCACGGCCAGGACAAGTGTAATGCTGCGGGAAATAAAAAGCCTAGTTTGACTCTTTATGTCCTAATGCGATGACGACTGAGGCTTGGTTGTGAAATTCTCAAGCCTAAGTCAAATGCCATAGAAGTAGCTTGGGAAATTTTCGCATCTATAGCATGTTCTTATTTTTTGGGCTTAAACCATCTGTCATGTTGAGAGTATATTCCACTTCTCGTGCCGATAAGGACTCGGAAAAGCTGCTATACTGTACGCGAGAGCTTGCTAATCAAATGAATCATAGTAAAATTACATATATACTGGAATAGACCTTAGTTGTAGTTAGTCAAAATAGACTAAGAATTTCTTTAAAAAAGTGCTTAGCAGTTTCACTAGTAATATTTGTAGAGAAAAGAAGTGGTGGTGATCATAACCTTCGAAGATTCAAAAGTCGCGCCAGAAAAAGCGATCAATTTTAGTGCGCGAAGCATGAAAGTTAGCATCAGTTTCTTGCCAATACAACCGGCGCGCCGGACTCCAGGCCGTTTTCCTTTAATTTGGTCACAAATTAGAACTTTACTGCTTCTTGGTGTTTGAAGATCATCAATCAGGTCTTGGCTAAAAAAAGTTTGCAAACAAACCGCGCTTCTGATTAATACTTGTTTACGTAATCATCTTAAAAGTTAAATTTGTGACGGGAAAGTCGACACAATCACAATTCTCAACCACGCCGCCACCCCTCCTCCTACTTTAGCCTGCGTGGAGTACGAGTCGCGAAGGTGCAACTGCACAATATAGCCTCCCTCCCCCCATCCCTTCTCCCCCACGGCAAAGTGGATCTGTGACCTCTCTAGCAAAAGTGACTTGAAGCTGCGTATACAAACGAACTGCGCCGAAGAATACCAAAGTGGCCTACTACGTATGCGCAAACCAAAACGATCTGCGCAAGCGCCTTGTAGAGGCCCCAGGCGTAATAACTGGCTCCAAGCGTAACAATGGCTCCCAGCGTAATAAGGGTGGCTCCAAAATGTAATAACTAAAACAACTTAGTAAAATTGTTCATGAAACAAATATGTTGTCACGTGATGTGACGTCATCAAACGTTTTAAGTTAAATATCGATCTCAGGAATTGAAAATTGTCGGACGATCGACAACCAAACTTACATGTTAGAATTGTTCAAATGCCACGACATTAATATAAAATGCATTACAGCTAAAACAACTATTTTTTGAATCTTCCTTTTTTTGCCTAGTGCAATCGAATGGACTTTTGATCGACGACAGTAACCTATTTGAGTGTCAAGGCGAGTGGATAGCATGTACAATTTGGCAGAGAGATTGAACAGATTTTGACAAAGACCGTCATTACACTTGGGGCCAGTTATTACGTTTGGGGCCTCTGATGAGGTATGGACCGATCGATCATCAATCACCGTTATCCCTCCTCAAAACATTGAGTTAAAGCTAGCTTTTTAAACGTTTTCTTTCCTTAAATCCATTACAGTCCTTTTTACATAAGAACCTTTTTTTAATGATCGCGAGGGTGAATTTAAATGCCCAAAATTTAAGAGCATTCTCAGAACAAAACTGTGGCCAAAGAAAGGCGAAAGTACTTCTATTTTAGATACTGCATAAGAATATGGAAATTTTTTTTTTCACACGGCAGTCAATATTCATCAGCGCAAAATCGCCTAGATTGGGGTTGTGCATATACAAGTTTGTCTTCAATACTTTTTTTCATTTTTCGCATTTTATTTCTTAATAGCCGACAATTTATGGTTCCTAATTCCTTGCGGCCATACGAACAAAGCATAATTGTGCTTCCGATTGGTTTGTAAGAATGGAAAATGCCTCAAGACAACTGGAGGAGGAGGATGGATATAGGATCAAACGAGAGACACGTGTGCGTGAAAACATGAAATCAGTGTATCATGGAGAAACAAGCAGAACGTTAAATAGCAGGTTAATAGAACACGCCAGAGCTTTGGAGAATGGACGAGAGGACAACCCTCTAACCAAGCACAAATAGACTGATCATGGAGGAGAAGAAGTAGAGTATATGTATATACGAACCAGATCGGTTCTTCAAGGACCCCGCCTGACAAGGCAAATTCATGAAGGGATCGATTAGGATAAATAGAAGCTTGGGAGATGCATCCTGCACACTAATGAACTCCAAGGCTTAACTTAGACAAGGAGTGGTGCCGTGAGTTGAGATTGTTAGAGGACTGAGAGACTAAATGGAAACAATCCGACAGGCAGCGGCCGTATATGGACAAAAACGGATCCCACAAGTACGACATTCCTATAGTACTGTATAAACGACAGACAACCTTAAGTTGACAGAATCACCAGCTGAAGAGAGAACTTCTGTTCCGAAACGTTGTGGTGAGGACAATAAAACGAAAAGAAAAGAAAAGAAAAGAAAAAAAAACAAAAAAAAACGTTGTAGTGTTTCAGAGCGGTTAAAAGAAGAATAAAGAAATAATTATGAGAGTAACAGCCTGCATCGGAATCAGAATTTAGCAAGAGGAAAATGACACACACGCCACCCAATACTAACAACTATCTTTAGGAACATTTAAGGCTGAAATATATCCATAAAGTACCGTAGAATTTCCAAAAGTAACACCCCCTCCCGAAAGTAACGCCTAGCCCCTTTTTGCCAGCGGCAAAATTCGAAAGTAACGGGGGCCGTTATACTTTCGGAATTCTACGGTAGTCTGTTTTGCATGTTTAATGTTACCTGTCCGAAAATAACGGCTACCCGAAAGTAGCGGCCCTTTTTGCCGGCAAAATCCGAAAGTATAACGGGGGCCGTTACATAGGAAGTTCTATACGGTATTTTTAAGAACATTCAGTTTCAGTCTAAAAGTAAAATTAAGACGTTTTTAGGATTAAACATAAAAAAAATTGTACCCACATTACTCTACTTTCTCTGACACTTTTAAATGTCTTCTTATAAACTTTGTTTTTTTTAAACCTACATTAAAGCTTGCTTAAAAGTCCACTCGATCATGATCACATCTGCAGTGTGGTGGGTTTCACCAAGTTCCACCCATTGTAAAATTGACGATTAGATTTAACTTTTGCTTCCAATCGTTTCTTAAAAAATTCCAACAATGTCAAAACACTGTTTTTAAAAAGTACGACGCGGCTCGATGTCTTTGTTTGTGCAGCCCTGTATTTTTTTTTTGTG
>JAOBRD021064439.1:0-11396 GCA_027575215.2 Hydrozoanthus sils | reverse complement strand
CTCCCCCTCTTTATAATAAGCCCCCCGCTCAAACATTAGCCCCCCCGTCTGGGAGGTCCAAAAATTAAATTTAAGCTACCCGGGACTTGTTAGAGCGTTTACGGTAGACTGCAAGCAGCTTCTTTCTTTTCGTAGTGTAAAGCGAATGAGAGTCTTTGACTAGCTACCCAGCTAATATTTGACCAGCTAGCCGTACAAATTTTTGTCCAGAAAAATCGAGATCAAATTTTTTGTCCGGTGCCGTCAAAAAGATAATTGTTACCGTGTAAACACTTCAAATGGGTAAATTATTGCACTGTTACAGGTTTGGGGATTGATCTGGGCATGCTCACGTGGAAAATTAGCTGACAAATAACCGCGGGCTCTAAGTAAGTTCTCAAATAACCGGTCTCGTGTAAACAAAAATATTTTTGGATAAGAAAAGAGAAGGTTCCGTGTAAACAGTATACACTGACTGTACAAGTTTTCGACCAGTTAAAATTTCAACCGGTGCCCTGAAAACGTAGCCGTAGTCTCGCTTTTGACGTAACGTACATGTAAGGATAATCTAGATTCTCAATCTGAGAATAAATTACACGTCTTTTTGGTTTTCATATTTGTTTGTTGGTTGTTCTTAATATAAAATCAATAACACTCACTTCCTTCTCGTGACTTTCAAGTTGTTTATCAATTCTCCCACAATTCAATAGACACGGACCGGGAAATGCGGTTTGCCACGAAACCTCGAGAGTTTCCCTTTTAAAAATTTAATAGGAGCCATGCCAAGCCATCACTCTCTGTCAATTCGTCACCACTCCCCCCCCCCCCGGGGGATTAATTCGGGGTTGAAAGGGTGGGGAAGACCGTCGGAAAAGTCCCCAAACTGATACCCTAAAAAATAACAAAGGATTAAAATTTTCCACCATAAAAAATACCTCTCGGTTTTAAAATTACCCCAAAAATACCAATCGAAGGCTAAAAATGTTCCCTGGATAGCTAGCGGGTCGGCGCTAAGTCCCATTGTGTTGCGCTGAACGTGATATGCAGTGAATAAAGGCGCGCGCGTTTTTTAACTTGTTATCACTTCTTATCACTGAGTACGCACGTTTGCTAAAACACGAGTCCAATAGCTTGGAGTTTTTCAACCCTAAAAAATACCGGCTCTTGGTTTAACACAGGATTTTTTTTAACAACCTCTAAACAATACCGGACTGACAATAATATTATACGACTGTCACACCTACCACCCCAGTATAGAGGGAGTACCTCCCCCCCAGCCCCCCCGAACCACGCCTCATTTTTAGCCAAGCTGGCTGGTTATTGCACGTTAAGTCAGCGGCTCGATAAACGATATAACAACAATAGCGACTCGCCAGCTGCAGTTTGATATATATCCGTTGGAACCATTTAGAAACCATTTAAATTTGGGCGTTTTCTTTCCTTTTTTTATCTATTAAATCCGGACTGCACAAGAGGACAGTCAGATGTTCAGAACTGAAGCACAGAGATTCCAGGCCTAAACTTTGAGCTTTACCATGCCAAGTGCATCTTGTCTTTAAAAAAAACTCTTTCACGTCTTTGCTGAAGTAAGCTACCTTTCCAAAAGCTGTTCAAAGGATGGTTGGTTTGCTTAACTAAAGCAAAACTGATTCAAGTATAGTAATTTCTTTTCTAAGAAAAGTTTTACGGTTTTTATAACTGAAATACTGTTTAGATTTTCCGGGAAAAAAAATTGTCAATTCCAAAATTACGGTTCAAATCAGCTCTGTAAGCTTTGTTTTATTTTATTTGTTTTGTTTTATGATATTTTTGAATCTAGTAGTCACGGAAGGACAGCCCGGCAATAGGTTTCGAGGTCTGCCTCCCAGGACCTACGGTTTAACGTCCCTATCCGAGAAGATGCACAAGTCTAACCGTTTGCAGTTGTTAGAGCAAAGGCAGCACCTTCTCCTCAGTTATTTTAAGACCCTGAGTGAAAGTCCGGCACCGGGAATCGAACCCGGGCTTCCCGCAAGAAAGACTGGCGTCTTACCATCTAGGCTAACTAGGCGGCGGTACAAGTGTGGAGGTAAAAATCTTAACCTTTGGTTAATGCTAATCGGTCTTTGAACAACTAGGGATTAAAAATGTTTATTCCAATTGTTGATAATAGAATGTTTGTGAAAAACTAACATTCAACTAATATACACTCTTTTCCGTCATTATCAAGATTATTGTTTCTCGGACCGACGCTGAATATTCCTATTTATCTTTTTAGTCGGTTTTAGCCTGAAAATATTCTTACGAGTATTCTTAGCTTCAACATGCAATTTTTGTTTTTATACAAGGACCCGCGCTATAAAAGAGAAAGCTCCTCCCGCATCTGACACTTTTCAAAATTCAAATTTTGGACCAAGTATCGATTCAACTTCGCTCTGAATCTGACCGATAGAAAAAAAGTAATTCATAATCGGTAAAATTAAAATGTTCATAATAATTTCTTACTCACAGTAGTGGCAAAAAGAAATGTAAGCGAAGTTCGTTTCGTTTCGTTTTATAAGTAATTTTGCCGAAAGTTCAGATAAATTTTGTACCTCTTTCGGCGAAGTTCTCACACCACCGATAAATTTTCGTTCATTAGCACAACACGTGTCTCATCGAAACTTCGCATATTATGAGCACTTGCATTTCTTTTACCACTACAGCATTTTATGTTTCGTTATAATTTCTCTGTGTTTGAAACATAAAGCAACAAGAACTTATGATTCTGAAGTAATTAATTATTCTGTGTTCTATGTTATATCAAACAATTTTACACATGAATAATCCGCTTATTTCATACCATGTGTTTTCGGAGGTTGAGTGACAATTGAAGGTGACGAGCGCCTGGCTCAGGCCCTTTTATAGTGCGGGTCCCTGTTTAAAATGACTGTGGCATCGAATAGCATCAGCTGACGGGTCACGGGTCACTGACGTGGTAGTCCGAACCAAACTACACCATTCAGTTTGGATACAGACTCTTTAAACTCACCCGACACCTGGGCTGTCAAATTGTTGCAGAAAATGACGAAGTGATCACCGTTCTGTACAAAATCTGAGCCTCAGCATTATTCTTAAGATATTCTTAAAATGTGTCAGGCAAATTTTGGCCTCAATCATCTTATAAGGTATATCATTGTAAAAAAGGAGTGTATTAAGCGTACTTTTTATCTACACGCTCAAGGCTCGGTAACTTTTAGCTGATCAGGCTGGACTGTTCTTAAACTTTTTAATAATTTCATTTTCAAATCGTTTCTATGAATTGTTCTTATTCCCGATATCTCGAAAAGAAAAGAGCAAATAGAAATGCTATTTTGTACTCTCGATCTGTGTTCATGCAATGACTAGATGAAGTTCTTAAAAAGTTCCGATCAAAATTTCTCATAACTCGTTCTTGATTTGTGGGTGTCTTTCTAAAATTAGTTCACGTGTCAGTATTAGCTTCTCACTCTTTATTTTGAAAGCCAATAATTGACCCAATTGGCGAGTGCTCTCATATCATCTCTCGAAGGACACAAGAGTTTGATTGACAGGTTCTGTTATTTAATGAATGTGATCGTGAGTAGTGAACTTGAATCGGGTTTTTGCTGTCCGCGGTACGGAAACAACCCCTTCCCCCTAGCTTTTACGAAACGGATTTCGTTAGCGTTTCAGTGGCGGGTCGAAGATTCTAATCCACTTGAGCGATGAAATATGCGTTGAAGTCAGGATAATTTTGCCTTGGAGAAATCGGCGTTTCAACAAGTCCTTCAAAACTTCGAGCCTTTTACTTTTTTGCGTGATGGTAACCATCTCGTCTAAAGGTATTTTGCGGTTCTTATGGTAATGTTCTAAAATGACTATAGGATTTTACTGCAATGCTCAAATTATAATAACATAAAACAAGCCAAACATGCGGTAAAAAGATGAAATTGGAGAGGGTTTCACTGAGTCAGAAACGCCGGAAGTCCAGATAAAAAATGACCTTAACATTCTCAGACATTGGTCGCAACAATGCAAACAAAACTTCTACATAGGTATCAGCACAAGAGCATTGATATAAAATGGTTCTCAGTAACCCACGAGCAAATTATTTCTCATGTCCTCGATCCACGTTTATGTATACGCGGAGACACAAGAGAAAAAGAGATCTGTGCGGCTCTCAGTATCTAAATGGTTCCAGGTGCTCCCAAACCACAACTTTTTAAATAAACTGAATGCCGGAACGGTACAATCGAAATTTAAGAACTGATACATTTCCAAAAACAGTTTTACTTTTAGCTATCACTGCGTCGTTTTTGGTATTGTAAAACTTTACTGCTATATTATAACCGTGGCATGGCAGATCAGTCTGCTCAGTGTTTTTCAACTGCAGACTTTGCACAACTAAAAATAACGTTAATTAAACCTTAATCGATATTTGGCAAAAATGCATCTTTGTATGAAAACTAAAAAGACATATCTTGTACTTAATCCTGCGCTTGTAAAATTAAGGTCATATGAATTTTAAACCAAAAGTTGTCTTTGAGATATTTTTTTAATTTTAATTGTTTTCTTATCGAGCTTTGTTGTTGGCCTCGGTTCATCACTAAGCCGCACTATGGGTAAATTATATAATACAGTGACTGGACTGGCTTCAGAAGGCTTTGTCAGGTCATTCTATCTTATTTTTTTAAACAAGAATTTGATAAAATAAGACTGTTCTCTTTACTCTTGATTTAAAATGAATCGTGTCGAGATCCTCCAAGTTTTAGCCGAATCACGTTCCGAAACCATGCGCGCCGCATTAATAAATAATGATTGTCTAGGTAATATTCGCAGTCATTTGCTGTACAATTACAGGCCAGCCTCGATATCTTCTTGGTATCATCCGTCGCTTCAGCATTTATTTAATGCCTTTGAATGGTAGTCTGAAATTTAGATATATAGTTGAGGAATTTATTGATTCACAATTGAAAGCTCAGAAAAAAAATTTCTGAACTTTCAACTTGTGAATCAATAATTTCTTTAACAAAGTTCAGCTATCAGTTGCTTGCAACAAAATGTTATCGCCTTGAATTACGAAAAGTATTTAGTAATACCCGGGTATTTGTTTCATTTATGAGCTATAGACTTTTGAAACCAAATGAAGTAAAGTTATGTAAAAAAAGCTGGGAATAGTTCCAAGCCTTTAAAATAGAGTTAAACTGTAGACTGTACTTGTTACATCATACTAAGGACAGTTAATTTGATAATTAATACCACGCCTAAGAATTTTGATATAGAAAAGTTACTGTCACCATAACAAATTCATCGTCATGCCCTCAAAAGATATTTCAAAAATCAAGAGCTTCAAATGAAACAGATACTAATCAAGCGGACTCCTAGGGCGAAAAGTTTCGATCTTAAGACAACAAGACGTTATAATTCGTAAGAAAAAGTTTCCGTTTCTAGAAACGAAATTTTTCATTTATCAAGTGAAAAATCGTTTCCGAAAACAGATGAATGAAAGTGCTTTTTATCATGATTGCGGGCCTGAAAACATCGTGTGGAGCGAAACCGGAAGCGCGCCTGTGATTTTATACCAAATAGTTTCCGGTATTCTAATTAAATCCGCGTGTTTGAAATCTCCTTCATAAGTGGGCGTGAGGGATGAAATGAACAAAATGCTCTTTGAGTAGTGTGTAAACACTTTAAAGAATTAAAATTTCAAACAGTTTTGCATGTCATAAAATCTGAAGCAATTTTTCAAACCACATGAGTTTGGGGTGAAACAAAATGCTTTGAAAATAAGAGACAGGCTGTAAAACCATAGCCGACTACCGCGGTAGAATAACATCAATCTATCGTTTAGTAAACTCAATTGAGTTTTTCATTAGTTGCCTGGAGGGAGACAAATGTTTATGAAAGTATTGTCCGCCTCCACAAAAGCATTCTTATACAATTACGAATCTCAGTTGTTTGCTAAAATAACCGCATTCATTCGGTAATTCGCTTGTTTACCTTGACTAATTTGTGGCTTTCTTTTCCAGCGTTTTATTATTCCTTCTCTCAGTATAACGTAATATTGTGGTTCTCAGCTATTGTTTTCCTTTGGGCTTTATAATCGATAGCGGCTGATAAATATTTATACAATCGCACGAAGAAAAACCTGAATTGACGCACAAATAAAGGTGAAACGCTTAAAAGAGCAGGAGATAGAAAAGGACAAGCTAGTGCATCGGCAATGCGAATCTTTTGAAGAGTTTCCGATCAGGAATGAAAGCTTTATTTCAAGGTGGTCAATCGACGAGACTCAAGCCCACACCTCACGCCCTCCAAAGCTTCACTAACATACTTTGACACATCCCGTCTCTTATTTCAATTATCGCTTTGTCTTCGCACTCTGATTGGCTGACATGGAAATGACTCAATACTGGGCTGTCACGCAGAATTACAGTCCGTCAAAAGCGTCTCTTCACAGAGATCGCATAGTTCAACAATGCAAACGACGCAATCCAACAGCTTAAGTTTGTTTCGGGTTTTCAAACCAACGATCCTGTTTCAAGCGCCCCCAATATCTTTAGTACCAACATCTTACACGACATCGGAGCTTATTTCGTCCTCGCCATTATGGAATCAAAATTATACTACACGAAACTTCTCAAATCTGGCAACTCCGCCCCCTGTACAAGCAACACAGTTCCAAGCAATGGCCTTATGTGAATCAGCGCCAACGATGCACTCAGCAGTTTGCTCAACCTCTCGGAGTTCAACAAGCTCGCAGGTTTTAAAGCCGAAACTGCAGAACTTTGGTGAGTTTACCAGGCGGGAGTTTTGTCCAAGTGTTACTAAGACGTTGAGAAAGAAGAAATTTCCGTGCCCGCTGTGTGATATACGTTGTAGCAATAACGGGCAGCTCCAGGGACACTTACGAATCCACACGGGTGAACGACCTTACAGATGTAGCTACGAGGGTTGCGATAGAAGATTCGCTAGAAACGAGGAACTGACAAGACACAAACGGATTCACACGGGAGTTCGACCTCATAAATGCGATATTTGTCAGAAAGCCTTTGGGCGCAAGGATCATCTCAGTAAGCATTTGAAGACCCATTTGCAGGGATCAGATAAGAAGACTTTTGTTTGTCCCGTCCTGGGTTGCGGTCAGAGATATAGCCGCTCGGACGCTCTTACGAGGCATCAATGGGGCGTACACGCCGTTCATAAGCCGGCTACTCGACTCGCAAATCGGCACCTGGGTCATTCTATGCATCAAACACTATAATGGAGATTTATTACAGAAGTTTTGAAGAATAAAACTGTTTAACTGACGAGAGGCCGAATGAACTGAAATGCTGAAACCCAACACATTGTTGTATCGAAAAGCTAATCAGCATGGTCCCAGATGGAGACATGTGTTGTCTACCGTAGTTATTGTACCTCTATGTTCCTGAACGAAAACTGTTGATGATGAAGTTCCGTTGAGAAGTTTACTTTTGCGAGGAAACAGTCAAATGTTAAATGTTACCAACGACTTCCTCAGAATTTTGAAGATCGTCAGAAGTAATTCTATTCTTCAGAGCCATTGTCATGCTTTATTGAACAGGGAATTGCCGCAGCTGGGAACAAGAAAATGTACCCATCTTGTTTTACTCGACTGCTGATAGGAAGGACAAATCGAAAGTGACAGGTCGCAGGAGACCTTTTAGAAGTCAAGTGACTTCAAGTCATTATTATTTGTTATCATTGCCAAGCTCTGAGGCAATCGTTTTTTGAATCATGTAAAATCGTAACGAGTTATAACCGCTAACATTTGAAAGGTGTAATAACTAATACAAGATCAAGAATATAGTAATGTTTACTGTTATCTTTCGCTAAAATGGTATTTTCCTTTAGTGTTAATGGTACGAATTAAGAACAAAATGCAATGGTTTACTCATTGATTAATTAGCGAAGGAACAACAAGTGATGTTTTGTTTGACATATAATCTGTCGCGCCATTGCTTTCGCCCTGAGTGTCAAAAGCACGAACTGTTGACACACGTTTGCAAAGAAAAATACGATTTACATATTAACAATAATCTATGAATTTAAATCGTGGGAAAACTGTTGATAAATAAACCAGCAGGACAAATTTTTAAACTGAGTTTTCGAAGAAAATGAACTGATAAAAAATGCATGGATAATGGTTTCAGAAGTTTTTAATGTGAGAAAGTTACGGATTTTTGAAATATTGCGCAAATGAAAATAGGCTGTTTTACAGGTGGCAGTGACATATGAGGAAAAAGAAAGAGACTCTTCAAATAGGATACCGATGTTCTTCACGGTAGCAGAGCATTCTAGGACTTCATTAGATACAGCGAGGGCATTAACGGGAAGTCTAGGGCGATGAGTGGAAGAAATCACAATAACGTTCGTTTTAGTGTTGTTCTTCTTTGAGCTTGTTTTTAGTCATCCACTCCGTTATCTCCCGAACGCAATTTTCAATTCTTGATTTTTTCAGTACCATATCATTTTCACAAGACGAGTTAAAAGTTATATAAATTTGAGAGTCATCTGCATATGAGTGGATGTTCAAGCCATGGGCGGTTGCAATGTCAGCTGGAGGTGATGTATATAAGGAATATAGAATCGGACCGTGTACATATGTTACCCTATTTGATAATGTAAAAACACTTGAAAAACACGTACAGGAAAAAATGCACAAAACTAAAAAGAATGTTAGCACAAATCACTATTCAGGACAAAAACTGTATTTACCAAAATACTTTTTCTGTTGCCATGACAACCTAGAGCATTTACCGTTGTTGCTTACAGCATAGGCAAATTGATCCGATAGAAAATCTAAATAGTCAATTAATGTTATATATCTTCATCATCTGACGTCTACTGACGTGCATTGCTTGGAACATTGCAAGAATACATCTATATCTATAACATAAATATGATAAGGGAGCCTTTGCCCATGGCAACAACAAAAAATAAAAACTGCTATATCTCGGTCGCTTTTCAATATTTCCAAATAAATAGATACTGCATACACGCAGGAAAATAAGATGCTGTATGTAGCTAGTCTCCTTTATAGCAACACATAGTGAATACATGTATAGAAAAATTAAACGTGTTTAGGGAAACTTTTTCAAAGTGTTGATAATTCACCCACAATGCACCATTTCTAACATAATCTTATCAAATAGCCGAAACTTGACAAAGCAAGATTTGTTTAACCCTAGAACGCATGAAGAAAAAAAGTTACACCAAGGCATGGGGGGGGGGGGGGGTCCTCGGACGTCCCCCTGCCCCCCCCCCCCCCCCCCCCCCCCCCAGCGGACGGCCCCCTGTCTAACTTCAAAAGTATACAACCAATTGCCATGAAACTTTGTATGTGTATTAAGTGTCAAGTAAACTTTCAATTAAGTGTCGTAACGTTGGTTTCCGCGGCAACCGTAGCACAGGAACAACGTTACCAATTGTAAAATCGGTGTTCCTCAATGGTATCCATCTACTCGATATAAAATCGCTGTAAAAAACTTTGCACTTGTAATTATTATATAAAAGTCTCTAATTATCTTCAACTAATTTAAGCCACGTGGTTTTTAATTGGTTTCCATGGTAACGGCAGCAAAGAAATGTCAAAACTGCAAAACTGTCGACACCAAATGTTGCAAAGATATTTCGCTTAAAAGGTAGTTGCATATGCTCACCTAATTACTCATCTTATAATAAAAAATTAATCATATGTTGACATGGAAACCACAAAATGGCGGCCATTGGCCGGATTCTCTAAATTTGTTTTAAGTATTTACAAACATGAATTTTTAAAGCCAAACTACTGAATTTGTAACATCAATAAAAAAAATAATTAAGGTGTGTCACAAGGGCAACTTTCTTATAGAAACGGAAAAATAATAAGGGAATCACTAGTGGAGTCGAATGCACAGCATCAGAGGTTGCCGAAGAGCTCTTCGGGTAAGTTTTTTGTTTTAACGTTTTTTCGGTTTGTCGGAATTTATTTAAAAATCGAAAACCGTACCTTTCTAGTTTCGTACCTCCCCGTGTTACTTGTCTATTTACTTCTTCGATTTGTACCCGTTCCACTAAAAAAAACATTGGTCTTTTAGGGCAACTTCAAAGAAACGCTTCCCATTCGGACTTTATAGCCGCCTTCAAGGAACGGATGCACGCGAGTTGCAAAAGAAATTCAATTGTGATTAGGGAATAAAAGAAACACAATCTCAACTAAAGAAAAAAATCTGCCGATTTAAAAGGGTTACAAGCTGGGCTTCACAGCAAAGAAGAACGAAAGGAGGAAACGAAAGGTAGCTAGCTGCAGTTCATACAGGTCTTGAAAGTCCTTGTAAAACAAACCCGTTCTTTAAAGTTGTGTTTTGAAAAAAAAAAAACTTTCGATTTTGTTCAAGAACTCCGTGTTTCTACCAATGATTTCAATTCCCTTAAGTGTTAAGTCAAATGTATTCCCGTTTTGTGGAAACTTAAAGAAGTTAAACGTTGTTTAAGTTGGTAACATCGACCGGCTGGCTAACTGCAATGCTCTAAATTGTCTTCCATAAGGCGCGCGCAGCTTTTCAAAAGGTTATTTAGTCGCTGAAAACATAAAGCAAGATGTTCGAACAAAGTTGTTTGCAGTGAAGTTATCTGTCAATAAACGTGAAAGACGAAAAGAAAAACTTGTCGAAGATGCATGTTTGCTGAATTAGTCTACGGTTGCTGGAACAAATTTTGAAAGTTTTTGATTTAATTATCCTTGGAACCCTTTTTAAATATATATAGTGTCAATTGAAGCATTTAGTCTTGCTGTGAATAAACAAAAAGGTCATGAGCTGTGCAAGCGACTCTTTAGTCTTGATTATACTATACTATTTAATTAATTCTAAGATTATACTATGTTATTTTAACCCAAAACCTTTGACTTGAACTTGTACAAATTGGTTGTAAATAAAACAAAAGTAATTTACTTTTGTATTTAGAAGTATAGATTAATTTAATTGATAGACAGTTGTTCACTTCAGTCAGTACAGATCTTCATAAAATGCCAGCAAAACAGTTTGGACTCTTTTCATTAAATCTGTATGTGTGGGATGTTCAGTTTTTGGTTTTTCTTTTGACTGAACCACTTTTCATCCTTAAAGCATAATCATTTATACATAAACCTAACCCAAATACTAGAATACCCCAGGAAAAATGCTGATAAAAATAAAATTTTCATTTTTATGACCTAAATCTACATAATCAAGGCTGGGTTGTTGTTAAATTCAAAAATCCAGTCTTAATAATAAAAATTGCAACAATAATATAATTCATGGCCAGTTTTACAACCTCTGAGCTGTGCCATTGAGTCCTCAAAATGCAAAAAAAAATCTTATCAAGATTGAGTACATATTTACTATAAGATATTATACAATTTTTGCCTACAAAAAACCCTTATGGTTCTTGGTGCT
>JAOBRD021064438.1:18034-28077 GCA_027575215.2 Hydrozoanthus sils | reverse complement strand
GCACTCTCATTCTGTTTACTTATTATATGTAAAAATTAGAAAAATTGTAAACTAAAGTGCAAATAAATGTTGTTGTTGTTGTTGGAAGAGCCAAAAATGAATCGAAATGGCTAAACTTAAACATGACTTGGAATAGCTAAGTATCGACTAGAATGGATAAATGTCAGGCTCGCTCTCCCTCCCCCTCCCTCCTTCCCCTTCCCATACGCGTACACGCGAATACCCTCCCCCCTGGATTCACAAGCACACAGTTTATCAATAACAGTTGGCATGACGTGATGTCCTTGTCTTCAATAAACATGCATCTACATTTTGGCAATGTGACATGCTGGCTCGGATTTATAGTTTTGGTCTTCATGTTCTGCTTTTCTCATTTCGAAATTTCTGCGTGTGTACGTTTATCCAACATAGTTAATGCAGGTGCCCAGATATACGACGTTTGCAACATGTTTAATTAAATAAAGATTTAATTTATCGAATTGACCATACAGTTTTAAACCTAAAAATTATCTTGTGTGAAAGATAATAAGTTTCTTATAAATTCATTGAAGTAGTTTTCGTTATGTCGACAATACGGTAAATGGATAAAAATTGTCTTGCGTTCTTCAAACCAGTGTGTTTTAGGTTTAAGAATTCCACTAGAAAAATTGTAAAAATTTCCATACTTTGAAATTTTCATGGAAAAACTAATTTACAGACTCTGTAAAATAAAATTTACAAATTTGTTACAGTATCTGCAAAACCCTTTAAAGTCCAAAAATCCTGTTAACGTCGTTTTAAAAGATTTTTACAGAATATTTTGCGATTTTGCATACGATGGAAATTTTTCAATGTTTCCAGTATTCTTGGAAAGTTTTAAATAGCAATAAGCCGAATTTTCATAAATAGCCGGCCTTCTTCAAAGTGCTTTTGATTTAAGTGAGTTCGATTCTTAGGATGACCGAATGATTGGGTTGTATACCAGGTTTCTTAAATATAATTGTGGAGAATGAGCCATTTTTGTGCTTAAATTTTGTATCGAGAAAATGGGTTGGATCTTCTTCCACAGTAAAAGTTATGTTGGGTTGGTAGGTGTTCAGTGATTCTAAAAGATAGTATCTGGTTGGACTTTGATCTCTTAGCTAGTGAAACAATCATCTACATAGCGGTCACAGAAGGTTAGAGATAAGGGGCCGACTATACGACGTCTTCTTCCTGCTCACACATAAAAACATTTGCTAATATGTAACAAAGGATTTCCCATGCCGTAACCATCTATTTGCCTTAAAATGCAGTTGTCGATCAAAAGAAAAGACAGTGCTTTGAGTTATCTTGAGCAAAAGCTGTTTGAAAATGCATTTGCTAGAGAGCTGGCGCAACTGACGTTAATCGTACAACTCTTTTCAACAATACATTAATTTTTCGATAAATTGTTCTTATTTGTATGCGTGGTTTAAATTGAATAAAAACTAAGTCTAAGGTATTGCAATACATGTATTGGACAAAAATGTAAAGACTAACTTCGGGGCAAGTATACGTGTACAGCGTATAATTTGAAGCAATGACTGATTAAAAGAGAAAAACTGCAAATCGTTTCTGTATTGCTAAGTTAAAGATCAAAGCTCGGTGAAGTTTTAAAAAATAAACATCCAGCCCGAGCCTCAGCTTGTTTTTAAATTGTTCTTAAATTTTGGCCAATCTGAGCCTTGTTCTTATAAAACCTTGTTCTTATACGAAAAGCGTGTAGCTTTTCGGAGGCACTTCAGTGAACAGTGAACATACGTTGTACGAGTCGACACAAGGCGTCGTGATCATCTTTAATTGTGCGGTCTTGTAATCAGTCGGCAAAGTCTAATGTGTCTTTGAGCTGGTTATCCAGTTTGGTTTATTGACAAAACTTTCCAAGAATTATTAACTTATTAAGACTGTGGAAGCTTGAAATTTAAGTAACACGTTAATGGTTTTTCGCTATCAGAAGTTTCCTACAGAGGAAGTTGTAGTCAGTTCTACTTGTAAGGAGAGAAAGTCATAGACTGTTTGTTTATTTGAACAGACAACAAGTTTTGCTAATGAAATTCTTCCGTCTGCATGCAATAAAGAATACACTCTTTTATTTTTATAAGAGCCTTTATTTAAAACGTCAGGCTGAATATCGACCAACATACTAAGATTGACACGCGCAAGGTTGAGGAATGGTCGAGAACTTTATTTTTTTTGTTACACCACGACACAAAATTATGGTTTCGACGATGCCCGTTGTTTTGTCACTCGAGCCAAATACATATGGAAATTTTACAAGAAATTTATGCAGGACTCGGAATATCAAACATGAAAGCTCGTATTTTCTAAGATAAACACACGTATGATTATATATAAAAACATTATAAGAATATTTGTCAATGAGCCGAGGTTAAAACCGCCAGAATATTTAACCTTAACCTCAGCCTAAAACTAAGACATTCTCACAAAAAAACAGAGTGCAGTAAAATCAATTTTCAAAAGTATATCACACATGCACTTTATTATTATTGTGTGTTTGAAGCCCAATGCAGATCTGTGTTCTATAACAACTGCAATACTAAGCGTTAGTGAGGGAGGGCAGGCAGTGAGACAAAATAAAAATGTGAGCATTTTGCTTCCAGCTTGTGCGGTGTTGGTTGAGCTGCCTTGCTACACAAGCGTTAACGCGGCCTTAGTTAGTTTGCAGTCTCGGCAGCCTATAGAACTAAAGAGCGTTTACAAAAAGTGCTAGAAAGCGTGTAGAAAATGACAAAAAATTACCAAATGAACGGCTAAAATGGCTTTGACCAGTATTGTATTGTTTTACTTTACCATTGTAAACAATTTAAAACATCTGCTTCTCTATCTCTGTTTCTCAGTCTCTCTTTCTTTCTCTCTCAGTCTCTCTCTATGAAAACAAAATCTCACTTAACTATTTTACCAGTTAAAACTTGAGAATGAGCGCTGGTTTTGAATTTGTCTAAGATTCTTCAATTGGCAAGCAATACTATATAGATAATTTATGAGGTCATCGGATGGCGTTTGCTTTAATCATATCATCAGAGAGCAATTAACTAACATGTCCATTTTACGCCTCGAAAAGAAAAAAAATCGTTTTACAACTGAAACTTTGATCTTTTAGAGGAAATGCATGTATCTACTTAGAAACACAAATTAATGCTTAGTTAAAATGCTCTATTCGACATTAAGTTAATTTGAATTGAACGTGGGATGGCTTCATTTTCTGATTTAAGTGTCTCTTTGCTAATATGGGGTCTTTTATTGATCATTTAAAGTCATGTGGAGTTGGAATGGAGTTGTTTTTTTTTATCAAACTACAGTGGAACAACCCCGTTAATACGATCTCCTGTTAATACGGCCAACGGCCACTTTTTAGCTAGTCGGGTCTAACGCTGACGCTGGCTAAGTTATATATTATAAATTATTCGCCGAAGTAGACGAAATCCACGTTAAAGCCCTGGGATTATATAACTTCATAAGGAGTTTTGGATGGGTTTATATCCAGGGGGGCTTATAAGCGGAATAAAAAAAGATGTTTCGGAACGATGAGATAAAACGTATCTGAGAAACGAAGTAAAGTTAACATATCAATACAATTTGAGTTAAGTTTATAATACATTTTTTGTGCGTCACAATAAACGGGTAATTGATTTAAAACACATCTATATAACCGACTTACCGCTTTATCCCACTTTAAAGCCCTGGGCTTATATAACTTCTTAAAGGGTTTTGGATGGGCTTATAAACAGGGGGCTTATATCCGGGGGGGCTTATAGCCGGAATAAAATATTCGTTGGCAAATAGATGGGCTTATATCCAGAGGGGCTTAAAACCGGGGGGTCGTAAAGTGGGATTTTACGGTATCTGTTGAATAACTCCCAAGAGGAAGACGAAGAGACAATTTACAACCAGATATTCACTGAGCCGGAGGCGAATAATCATTTTAGTAAAATTACTCGGGTGATTATCAGAGAGAGAAAATAGCCATTGCCAAAGATTTGCGCAATAAAATCATTTGCGGTAAGCTGCTCAGTTGCACATATATTAACATTTGAAACATTTTAACTTTCATTAATTAGCACAAATGTCATGGGATATTGCGCGACCTTTGAAGAATGTTATGAAAACTTAATGCTTTTCGAAACAGCTTTTTCCTTTAAGTTGTTTATAACTCTTCACTAATGAGAGCGGTGGAAGCTCTAAATCACCTGAGTAATTTTACTAACAGAACTTAATGCTTAAAGAAACCTCATTATCTACAGAGTCCCAGGTGCACCTGTTGAAGAAGGCATAGATGTAAAAGGCATAAGATCTTGTGAAAAACGCAAAATAAAAAATGCTCACAGAGTCTCGTCGGAATCTAATTTAGATAGACTGGGCTAATGCGAGAGTCAAAGACACACCAAACCAAGGCCAAAAGAGGGCTGCCTTGGAAAATCCTAAATTTAGATTTTATGAAATGCTTCTAATTTTCTAAACCATTATTCAATTTTGTAAGCTGACAGTGCGGCCATGTGTGATGGCTCTCAACATGATAAAAGTGTCGAGCGGATGCAGCTAATGTATTAAGGTTCAACCCTATGATAGGTTGACGATGCTTTGCTTACCAGGAAATGTGCTTCAAACAAAAGCAGATAAAATAAGGGTTAATTTTGTTTGTTTCGGAAAACAAGCGGCCATGTGTGATGATTCTCCACATGATAAAAGTGTCGAGCGGATGCAGCTAATGTATTAAGGTTCAACCCTATGATAGGTTGACGATGCTTTGCTTACCAGGAAATGTGCTTCAAACAAAAGCAGATAAAATAAGAGTTAATTTTGTTTGTTTCGGAAAACAAGAAAGCTTTTGGCGGCAAGGTTGGATCGCAATACTTTACGCTGCTGCAGCTGCAATGAAAAAAAAAATTTCTGTTTTAAAGTCAGAAACAAATGCTGTAGTAGAAAGCTAGAAAGAATCTGTTTGTATTGGACTTTTAACATAGATTGTATAACAAAAAGGGTTGCCGGGTTTTTCATTAATTGAATGAACATGTACCAATGGTCCTAACGAGGCTTTTATGAGAAACCCAAGTTGTGAGAGATTCAGGCAGCAAAGCAGACAAACACTCAGACATATTCGTAAATGAAGGGTAGCCATTCTAGATGCATCAGCTCAACCCAAACGATAAAATGAGACTTTAGGTGACTCTCCGACCCATTGAAACAATAAAAGTTTTTATTTCAAATGCACTTTAAAGAACGATTCGACTAAGAACTAGGTGGGTCAATCGCCATGGAGTGCAGAAAGGTGGAAAATGCAATATTGTAATTAATGGACTATATCTTCATAATTAAGCTATCGTATTTCTTTCCTGTTCACTCATTCAACCCTTTTTGGCTAAAACATGTGGGGAACATTGAAAGTGAAAAGGTTTTCTTTGCGTTTTTTTCTAAGTTCTTTGATTGCATGTACTATTATAGCACAAAAGAAACATTTCTTTGAATAGAGTTTCACCGCTTTGCACTTTAAAACTATGTTATACACAGGTTGATGTGTTCTCAATATGAAAATATATTCGTTCTGGCGTGGGAAAAGCGAAAAGCCGTCGAACAGTGGGAGGTTGCCTAGTTTTTAGATGGAACGTTACTTAACCGTGCCTAGCGGGGGTAATGTGACCCATTAAACTAGAATTGAACTCGAGTTGTTAGTTCAAAACGCGACAGAATCGTAAGACCAGCTGTGGTTGTGCGAAACAAAATAACCACTAGTTTTGTTTACAAGAAATGACAGTCCGCAGTGCTATTTGTTGACTGAACGGAAGGGACTGGTTAACGTCAAAAATGCTTTCCTATAATTCTTACATTGCTTAGATTGAGAAACTGATAACGAAATATAATTTAAAGGTCAGTGTTGTAGTGAAAACGATCTGTTTTGGTTCAAATATCAGCATTCATTGTAACGTCGAATACCATTTTTGTTTTTAGATAAATAACGGACAGAAGATCCGGTAAAACGTTAAAGACATCCAAGAAACTTCTTTTGAAATTCTGGCAGAATTTTTCAGACATATCAAGCAAAACAACACATGATGCATCATATGTTAACCAGAAAAGAAATGGATCGGAAGTTACGTAATTCCGCTCTGCATGATGACTCGTTTGATATTCATAAAAGATTCATGATTGTGCAGCAGTTTTTATAACATCCGTCTGTACATTAAAATGTATACTTAAATAACTAAATTCTAGCCTTGTACAAACCAGAATGTCAAAAAAATTTGTTACTTATTTGTACTTTTCAGCAATTAAAAAATTGCTTAATCAGAAATGGAGTTTAAAAAATGCTTAACCAAAAAATGACAGAACGGATGTGACTTTGTTTCTAACGTCATGCACCTGCCTTCTAAAAATCCTCAATTAAAAGGAAAGATAAAACGTGGCCCTATCTTTTGACGTTAACCACTCCCTTCAGTTCAATTAATTGCCTCTAAATAAGGGTACTCGTGTTTGATTAAGTCTTCGAGAAAATTAACTTGGATAAAAGAAGCAAGCTGATCGAGATATTCCTGAACGCTGACTAAGCTTTAGAAGAAGAGCACAAGAGATGACATGCAAATTAAGCAATGCCCTGAGTGTGGTTTTTGTTTTATTCGTTATTGCAGTACCGTTCACACAAGCTTTCGGAGCAGATGTAACGAAAGTGGGCAAGCGCTCAGCCGAGGTACATCGAAGTTTACAATAGAACATTTCAAAAGTGTTTTATATTGTTTTACACCCTTTTTTACAAGAGCTTTCTCGGCTGAAAAGGGCCTGGAATTCTAGAATATTCTAAGAATATACTAAGGAATGGCAAGAACTTTTCTTTGAATACCACCCAAGATTATGGAAATAATCCTTTTCTCAGCTAATTTTCATCAGTGCTACATTGTCTTTAGTATTTTTCATGTACCAGTTTATTTAATTTTTTCTGGTTAATATCAAATTTTGCCGGTAATAGTAGCGGTTAATTCAACCGGCAAGGATATTTGTGCTTCCGATTGTGTTCCGGTTGGTTTGAACGAATGGAAAATAACAACTGCACTCCCAATACCAAAAACTATGTTTAAGAAAATTTTAAGAACGTTTGAGGTTGAAATCCCCAAAATATTTAAGATCACCCAGCCTCGTCCTAAAAACTAAGGCGTTCTTTTAAAAGAGAAGAGTGTGTATATTTCACGGAAGCCGGAAGCGGGGGCGGAGGACCCACTGCCCCCCCCTCCCCCACCCATAATTTGTTTCGGGGGGAGGGGGGGGACAGGCTCCCCCAATAGTTCTCTGGCTAACAACACAAATTCTTAAATAGGAATTTCAGATTTTATAATGACCTATTACAATTCCAATTTTGCCCCCCCCCTCCCCTCCCAATAATATTTTGCTTTCGCCGCCCATGTGTTTCACTTTATCTCACGGTAATGCGAGGGATTCTAAAATGTACAAGGCATATTTTCGTTTGTAAACTAGTATCGTTGTGAGATGAAGCCTAATATTTTTAGTTATTGTTTTTTGGTTTGCTAGAAGCTTTAAAAAGTTCAATTCCCGCACCCTTTTCATACCGTGTGCCGTTGGCCGATTATCGGCCAAGTTCTTTTACGCGAACAGTACAATTTGGTACGTAAACTTCAATTTGAGAGAATGACTCGAAATATGCATGTTATGCAAACACCTGTACAAAGTGTTATACAAATTTTTTTGCTAAAAATGTTTCTGTCACGAGGTCCATTCAAATTTTCAACTTAGTTCCAAGCTATTTTTCCCGATCAAATATAACTGCATTTCTCTGATAATGTGTCCTTACCTTTCTTATACCAGACCGTTGTTTTTTACCTAGTTAAGTTAATGAATATTGCTCTAGCCTTATTCAGTTCCAAATCGTTTCTTTCTCGGTCAATAGCAGGAATGCTCTAATAGTGTGTACTTTTTATGTACCTGACCGAGGTTTTTGGCTTAAATTTATTTTTTTCACTCGTTACGCTGCCTTACTGAATCCAGTGAGGGAAATTCTGTCTGAATTGAGGACGTATGCTTAGCCTTCTTAGTTGTTTTTGTTCCTGCTTACTCTAGCAAAGGGAGATGAAAAGCGCTCTACAAAATGTGTGTGACTTAGCACAGCAGTACTGCAAGCAGGGAAACACTGCGCGCTGGTTCCGTGGAAAGACGTTTTTGCACCAAAATGATTTAAAGGTTTGTAAAATTGGCGTTTTTGGAAAACCAGGTTGATCATGAGCACTGCATGTCAAACAGGCTGAACAAATTAAGTTTATTTAAATTTCAGTTTAATTTCCATTTAATCTCAATTTAATTTCAATTTAATTTCAGTTCAATTTCAATTTAATTTCAATTTAATTTCAATTTAATTTCAGTTCAATTTCAATTTAATTTCAACTTAATTTCAATTTAATTTCAATTTAATTTCAGTTTGATTTCTATTTAATTTCAAACGGTCTAGGCGAGAGCAGGTGAGTTAAAATCTTAACGAAGAGCACAGCAACTTTGAGTTTTTCGCAGACATGTTCTGGCAATTAATCCATTGCACTGATGAAGGCAATGGATTGTTTGCCAAAACATGTCTGCGTTACAAATGAAAATTTTTTGTGTTCTTCTATCTAATTTCAATTTGACTTCTCTTGTTTTAAGTACACATGAGTTAATAAACTCCTCTGGCTTGCAGTTAGTGACATCTAGTCTAGAGGATTACAGTATCTCAATTGCTGAATGACAATTACTGCAGGAAAAAAAGGGGAGTTGGAATTATAACAATAACGATCTTATAATAATAGTAATGAGATTCAAATCAATCATATGTTTAGAATGGGTTGAAAATTATCTTTTTAACACGAAAAAATAAAGTGAAGAAAGTAACCCCAGCACTGTTCTTCGATATTTTCTAAAGAATATTTACAGAAAATAACTAACTTGATTAATTTTCTTCTTTTAATTATTGATCGTAATTACTATTTTCTAAATAGGTGTCTATCTAATCCGTCATCTGTCGAGTAAGATAGCTTGATAGCTTCTTGGCCTCCTTTCAACTGCTCTCGTGTGGTATGCTGTGGTTTCCTATTGCACGTGCATACGTAACGCTTTCTGTATTTCTTTATAGTACTATGAGCTTGGACAGGTCCTTCGTGGACTCTGTAACTTTTCTTCCCGAAATTGTTAAGTAACCAAAGAAGAAACCTCCAAAGCGATGCACTGAAGACAAAGATTTATTGAAGTTAGTTTAACATAACACAAGACAACAGCAAACAAGCAGAGTGACTGAACTAGCATGTATTAGACTACCTAGAACTTTAACCTCCCTTCAGTAAGGATTGTACTCAACTATCTAGATACTTGTTAACGAGACTTGTAAGCACGCAAACTAGCATAAAGTTCACTAATATAGTTTTTTGGGCATAAAACTTTCACGTTTAAAGATGTCATAATTTCTGGTAAAAAATAGGAAAGCAAATTGAATGTTGTTGTTGTTGCATATAATAATAAATAAAGGCCAAGTCTTTTAACGGTTGAGTCGTCTTAATTTCTATGTCTGTCTGTCTCTCTGTATGTAGTCTCTGTCTGTTTATCGGTCTGTCTGTCTGTCTATCTATCTATCCCATTGATTGTCCACCATTCCCAAACTTACAAACTATAATCAGTCAACTGCAGATGTTTTTGCCACAGCGTGCAAGATAGATTGATAATTTGGACTGGTAGTTGTTATGTAGGTATTTAACATATTTTATAACTTACTATGTTGCTTCCTTAGTTGTTTCATTTTATTCATTGCCATTGTCTTGTTTTCATTTAGCTGTTTTATTGTTATTTACTTATCATTTTCTTGTTAATGTTTTTTTTCCTCGGGAACATGACGTCCAGTCTTTATTGATGTCTCGCACAGAAGTAGTAAAAGTCTTTTACTATTTTATTGGTAACAGTTATACGATATAGATTTATAGATTCTACCCCATATATTACTTTAGTTAAATATATTTTATCCTTGCGTGTACTTTACATTAATTTTTTGCTATTTGTAAATTTCATAA
>JAOBRD021064438.1:0-17934 GCA_027575215.2 Hydrozoanthus sils | reverse complement strand
ATATATTACTTTAGTTAAATATATTTTATCCTTGCGTGTACTTTACATTAATTTTTTGCTATTTGTAAATTTCATAAATGAATTTCATTCTGTGCTTGGAATATAAATGGTATTAACCATAAAATATTAGGTGACAAATCCAGTTATAGTGACTTTTTGAGCCTTATCAAAAAACATGACTTAACAGTTTTAACAGAAACATGGTCAAATTTTTCTCCGGTAATCAATGGTTATAGTTATTTCTCGGTAAACTCACGAAAGCATACAAAGAAAAGCGGAAGATCGTCCGGAAGTATAAAAATTATTTACCGAAACCTTCTGAAATATTAGATTGAAACTGTAAAATCCTCATCGAACTTTGTTTGGTGCAAAATTCCAAAAACAGCTCTTGGAAGATAAAAAGATCTTTACATGTGCGGTTTATATATCCCGCCAACGAACTCCCCTTATTTTAAAGATAATCTATTCGAAAACTAGAACTTTTAAATATTGAGAAATTCTTTAAACTTGGTAGTATCATGATGTTGGTAGACTTCAATGCGCGAACTGGTCTGACCTCCCATTAAGTATTCAAAGAAGGAAACGACATTATAACTAATGATTGCAGCACATTATCTCACGATACTAAACTGAGGAAAAATTTTGACGAGACTGTTAATTCTCACGGAAAAAGTTTGTTAGATCAATATGTCGAACGTTTGATTTGAATATACTAAATGGTAGAACGTTGGCGACTCACTAGGGAAAGCGACATATCGTAGCAAGGACGGTACCAGTGTAGTAGATTACATAATAACCGACCAAAGTTTTTTTCAAAGCGTTAGCTACTTTGTCGTAAATCAGCCTTCTTTTCTATCTGATCACAGTCCAATCTGTACATGATTAGTACAAGTTTAATAAACTCATTTCCGGAAACTGGAGACTCTCGTCAGTCAACACTGCAAAACTTACCTCCACAATTCATTTGGTCTACTGATTCTTGTGAACTTTATAAGATTGCTTTGACTTCGCGAGAAGTGAAAAACGCTTTTTCAATCTTTTGATGAAAAATAACTACACAAATGATCACAAAAATGTCGATACAGCTGCACAAGACCTACAAGCGATTCTACTAAAAACTGCAAGTATGTCTTTCAAACTAAAACGAGTTAAAAACAAAAGAGCGAAAATAAAACATCGAACAAAAAATGGTTTGGTCTCGAATTTATGAAGGCGAGAAAGACAGCTCTCAAACCAAAAACATCGAGACCCGTGTACTTTTGTTTTAAGAAAATTGTATCACGAAAAACTAAACGAATTTAAGAAACTTTTGAAAATGAAAAAAGTAAACTTTCAATGTGAAAAATTACTAGAACTTGAAAAATGCCAACAGAATGTAGATTTCTGGAAAATATTAAAATCCTCTAACAAGGAATACTCTGACTCGAAAATCCCACCAGTGACTGAAAAGCAGTGGCTTAAACATTTTAATAGTCTTCATTCAAGACCGAGAAATAATCCAGAGCATGATTTGATTGAGTGCAAGTTATCGGAAATGGAAAAATTAAAGGCCGACGTAAGACACGAACTTGACGAGCGTATATCTGAAAAAGAAATAAAACTCTTTCGAAAAACAGAGAGGCTTTTACAGATAGAATTAACAATGAAATGATAAAAAATAGCATTAACTCTCTATTACCTGCCTACCAGAAGCTGTTCAACTTGATTCTACAGTCTGGAAAATATCCCGACCTATGGTGTAAAGGTTCGACCACACCCATCTTTAAAACAGGAGAACTTTCTGGTCCAAACAAATACAGAGGAATATGTGTATCGAGAGCGACTTGGAAAATTTTTTACCTCCATTCTTAATCACCGATTGTTATCATTTGTTGACGAACGAAAACTGTTACATAACTCCCAAATTGGTTTTCTTCCTAATTACAGAACGTCTGATCACATCTTCACTCTTCCAACAATAATTGATAAATATGTTCTAAACCGCAGCGGCGGTAGAGCCTGTTTCATGTATCTGAAAAAAGGCTTCGATTCAGTGTGGCACAAAGGTTTACAGTACAAGTTGCAGCAAAATAATATCTTATCAGTGGTCGTTATTAAGCTCTTATTAAAGATATTTACTCCAAATCTAACTGTTTCGTTAGACTATAGGCACAGAAAAAAACAAGAGGAGTCAGTCAGGGCTACATCCTGAGTCCCTTGTTATTTAATTTGTATTTGAACAATTTACCAAAATCTTTAGAGTTAAAATTCTAGACCATTTTAGAACTTTAACTCTCTGACGACGGGTAAAAATCCAGAAACTCGAGTTAGAGTCTTTTAAAACCGATCTTAACCATTTTATTTAGCTCTAGCACCGCTATAGAGCACTTTTTAAAAACTGTTGAAGTTGTATCAACATATACATATCTATCTATCTATCTATTTATCTGTCTATCTGTCTGTCTGTCTGTCTGTCTGTCTATCTATCTGTCTGTCTGTCTATCTATCTCTGTCTCTCTGTCTGTCTCTCTATCTATCTATGTCTGTCTGTCTGTCTGTCTATCTATTTATCTGTCTGTCTGTCTGTCTCTATTTATCTATCTATCTATGTCTGTCTGTCTGTCTATCTCTGTCTCTCTGTCTCTCTGTCTGTCTGTCTATCTGTCTATGTCTGTCTGTCTGTCTATCTATCTATCTGTCTGTCTGTCTGTCTCCTTGTTGATACTGTTGATCGACGAAACTCGGGTTATTCTTTATCTCCAGTGTCAAGGCCTCACAATGAAGCTATATGTTGTAGTGACATATACGCTACTGTGGGACAACTCTGTTTATATATATGCATATATACTGACAGGTGTAAGACTCTTTTGCGAAAAGGAATAGAGATGATGCATAAAGTGTAAAGCAAGAAAAATACATTTCAAATCACTGAGAGAAGGGCCGGTACAGCGACGAAAGTTTTAGTTCAGTAAAAACAAATAACAACTTTTTATATTATGAAAATGTCCTGTAACAAATATTTCCCAAGTCGATGTGCTTCCAGTTTCTCTAGACCTCAACTGAGAGAAGGTAAATATTTTTAAGTTTCAAAATCTTAAAAACCAGTTCTCTAACCAACTCAGGCCGGCCTGGTCAATTGGTCTATATCCATTTCTCATTATGTATATATAATAATATATAATAATATTAATAATAATAATAATAATAATAATAATAATAGTAAAATGTTTTTTAGCCAGGGAACCAACATCGCCGAAGCGGTTTTCAGAAGAGCCCTGCAACATAATTACAGAATGTATAAAACAAAAATGAATAAAATATAATGCTAAGAAGATAAAATTACTGTAAATTAAATTTACAAGTGTGGTTTAAAAATAGCTAATGTGTTACTATCTCTTACATTTTTGGGCAAATTGTTGCATTCGGATGCAGCGTGATATAGCACCGAGTTTGTTTCCCCCAGTTAGTTTTAACTCTGGGAAGACAAAAGTTGGTATTTCCTCTTGTATTATAGTTATATATGTCTGTTTCTAGAGAAAATATTAAAATCGAAATTTATAAGATTATTTACAATTCTGTACACATATAAAATGACGCGGTGCTTTTTTCTACGAACAGCTAGGGTCTCAAAATTTAAAAGTTGCAATGCTTCACTAGCAGAGCTATCCTGAGGCCTATCTAGAATTCTTTTTGCTGCTCGATTCTGTAAGATCTGAAGTTGGTTCATAATTGTCTAAAGATTACTTGCGTAACTCACACAAAAAAGATATTTTGTAATGATCAAATTGAAACAAGGAACTCATGCACTGAAGAGGAAAAGAAAATTTTTCCTTAATTAGTGAAATTGTTTGATTGAGTAATTGAGGACAGAGACGTTTTAATTGTGTGTTGCTCAGTTTCAGTTTTTCTGGCGTTATGTGTAGACTGTAATCTCTCTCACTTTTAAAATAGACGTCGCATTGGCGCGTTGTGAAATGCGCGCCGTGTTTTGAAAGAATCTGCCACGTGTTTGATGTTTGCGCACGGTTGAAAGGCAAGCCCTGGGGTATCTCAATGCTGCTGTGGTCCCTGTTGATGTTGTTTGGATGGAGCTGAATCTGAATAGCTTCAAATTATTTGATTAGTCAAATTTACCAGTGTAATACCCATTCTACACACTTGACATTGCTCCAACTTGGGCAGCGCCCTGCCTTGTGTACATGTTTGGCTACCGCTGGTCCTTGAGACCTGCCTAGGTAGATGTCACGTACAGACTGTTTTCAAAACTGTCTTTCCGGTTTTTTCGTGGCATGCACGAGTGATTTGCTTAAAGAAATCACGTTGGCACTATTAGAGAAACTTTGATTCCCAAGGTACTATATAGCAGCAAAAAAACAGTATACTGTTGATGTACGATTCCTGTGGGTTTCCACATGCACGAGCAAATCGTATACTGACTTGTACAAGAACCTCTAGATTCCTCCTTATTCAGGCATGAAAAAAAAATTCGGCTGCACGGAATTCTGTTTTATCGTCATTTATGCTAAACCTAACTTAAGTATTGCGTTTGTGCAACAATATTAGTTAAACCAAAACGGAGATTTTGAAACACTTATAGATGCACAAACCGGCTTTCCTCCGTTAAGGTAGATAGTATTTTTATACTCTATTTCCAGTGTCAATTTTTGTTGCAGAATTAAAGTTTATTCAATATCATGTCATTTTATGTTTGGTTTAGCTTCTTTCTGCATTCATATGATGAAGTTAATTCGATTATTCAAATGACGAAAATACTTTAGCAGCACTTCAGACACTTTGTCTTTCAATTGATGAGAGTTGCGTCAGTGCTGTATTTGTTAAAATTCACTTACTGCGCTGAATTAGCATCGTTGCGCACTTGAGAAATGCACGACAAAGCAAACTGTTACATGGGAAACACCTAACTCGGGTTGGGAGTCCGGAAAACACTTCATTACTTTTCTCTTTCTTCAAAGAGAACTGACGCTCAAAACTTCGGCTTTCCGACACGTTTTTCGTGGCCTAGTACGTTAAAATTTATTAAAGAAAAACACATGCAATACTCTCCAAGCAACTCAGTTAAAAACATGTCATTTATTAAACACTTCTCGAGGTTTAACAGTATGGTGGATATTGGGTTTAGCAAAAGAAAATGAACAATGTCTTGTTAGAACTGACAATTTAGACTTCACCCAGTGAAACTTTGGAGTTCAGCGTTTTTAAAGCGTTAGCCATTTGTCGGAGCAGATTCGCTACTTTACTCATCCTTCACGCAGTACTAGTGGTTAGCAAGAGGCAAGAATGCTGTCATTCCCTTTCAATATTTGAGACTGAAAACGCTGCTAGCTGTGATTGAAACAATTTATGGTTTTCCCTTTTCAGACAGTTATCATAACTAATGCCTGAATGTTCTTGCGCAAAGTAAATATTACTAAGGGATTTTCGTAATTCTTAAATCTTTCAAAACCAGCCAGCTTTTTCGCTGAAACATCAACGTTGGCGTAAAATAGAATCTGTTACATCCCTTTCTTCAAATATTTCTTTGTTTTCTACTCTCATCGGAGAGTAATTCATGGTTCTGGAGTATTCAAGAGCAGGTGGCTGTTACTAAGAAGACTCTCTATTGTTCTGGTAGGTCGTGCGAAATTGTGTCAATTAGGCGTCTCAAAACAATTCCATGTTTTCAATAGATTTGTGTCGTAACTGACACATGTTAATTTGTGTACTGAGATATCTTCCTTATACTAACCATACATGTGGTTTCACTGATACGGTTTTAGTATGAAACTCCTGTAGCAACTGCTTGAAAATGTTACACTCGCGGTCAACGAATCTTTCAGCGCACAAATTTGAAAACAAATATAAACTTTGACGCGAGCGTTTTCTTTCTTCAATACTTCCATCTGGAGCTGTCTATGCTTGCGAGACATTTTGATTTTCTTTTTTGTATACAAGGATTTATTTGCTGTTGTTCTCCACTGAGCTAGTCTAAACTAAGCAATGCTCAAGGCCATAAGAACAATTGGATACAAACTCGGCTTGGTTATCTGGGGAATAAATCTGATTTGCTATAGGCGACTTGCAAACACATGTTCAACAACAAAACTGGTTTGATTTTTTATACATTTATTTTTGTATATCTATACATACACATGCATGCGTTCGAAATTTCTCATTTCTTCTTTCAGTTCCGTTTAATATGAGCGATTACAAAGCAAATGATAAAGCCTAATTTATTATAGCTTGATTTATTAAATACAAACCTGTCGATTTCCATAAATTCCGGAAGTCACAATGGAGCAGAAGATTAGGATTATGCTCAGAGCATAGTCCGTTTGGTCAATTTTCGTCTCGTGCATACGCTTTTGTGCCGGCGATAAATTCATTCCCAGTGCAAAAGTGTACATTAACATCGAATTTCGGTCACTATGGTCGTCAACGCGGGACTGACATCAAGGTTTCGGGGAAGTTGGTGTTTTGTAAATACCCTTGGTAAATATAATTTTGTTAAAGTGTTGCTAGAGAGAATTGTGTCGTAGTTTTATCGTTGCGGTAGCATGTGTTGATGTTTTTGTTGTTGCAAATCTATTTTAAAAACACAATTTACAAGGAGTGGATTAAGATATTTGGCTTTGTCCTCAATAGAGTACCAAAACCCTACATGTTTTCAAGCTCAAAAAGCAGATAGTCTTTAACTTTTTGTACTTAAAATTGTTTGCATTCTTGTAGGTAATAACAGAATTTTGTTTCTGCTTTTAGGTTTTTTGAGGCAATTCCAGTAACAAAAGGCTACGAAAAGAGCCATCTAGGCACGAGAGCTTTTGGCGCCATGTTTTCAACTTGGCGAGCAAGATAAAATGTTTAGGTTAGAATAACAATATGTGTGAGTAATTTCTCCTTGTAAATATACGTTCAAAGCTTCAAAATCAAACTTCAAACACGTTTCAAAACACTTAAAAACTAACATTTAACATTTTACATATTTACTTACATAAATGTACGATCAACAGATATTTAGATCAATTTCCTGTTTCTTCTGGTGCTTACTCGTGATCTTGAGTGAGAAAGAGAGATTCAAAACACAATGGAGGGATATTCTTTTGATTGTTACACCCACAAAGCATAACAGATTCTGACTGGGTAGCGAAAGAAAACACTATTCTATTCTTTATACTCCGCGGTGTTACAGTGTTCATTCAATTTCGAAAATGAAAAAGTTCTGTTTGCTGTCGAACGAGCTTTGTGGCTTATCGCTATTTTTTCAGTTACTTTCCGGAGCAACTTATGAATAACAATTGCAAACAATATTTTATATTATTTTTGTCTTCATGCCACATAATGAATAATAGCATGATCTTAATTATTGAACTAAGTAAGGATGTATCATAAAAACATCAGAGACCTCTAAAGTTGTAGCTTGGTTTAACTGATAAAGTACTAGGACTTCGATATGAATTGCTCCACCCCTTGTCTATCGGTAAAAACCACGCTTTACTTCCCTCTGGAGCCGGGGTGTTTTATTTAAACTTACACACGCCTTTTTGGTTTCTAATGCCTTGGAAAACAAATGCTTCGCGACGATAAAGCTTTAAGACATTCAAACACTTGTCTGGAATAGATCCAGCTATCTTGTTGCCTTAAGGGAGACCAGTTACATTAGAGTTCCGAGACGAAAGGTTTGACAAGTTGTGAAATTTAATATGCACCGCGCCTCGTGAACATGAAGCAAGACTAATTTCTAAACCCGATTCGTCTATTACAAAAAGCTAAACCTTCTCAAGACGTCCTCTACCAAACGCTTCAAAAGATTCGAATTTTCCAAACGATTACAAAAAGTATGGTATTTGCAAAAAAGTATTACAAGATTTTAGATTTAAACTTAGTAGACAAGCAAGAATAGGGATATAGTAGACAGGCAAGAATAGGGATATAATATCGTACATTGCGACACGTGCATTGAGTTTGTGCTTTGCAAGTGTTAGCAGACAGGCAAATTATATGCTGACTGATAAAGAAGTTTTTATATAAAAAGAACTGTTCAGTGCGTCGAACAGTAAGTAAAATAGCTAATTTTAAAAAGTTAAAAGCTGAAAGTTTTTATCTTTGCCGTAGGAAGTCTTTAAGGTGCTGACATCTCGAGTGATAGTGTTATAGTTTGGTGGAGCCGAAACCAATTGCTTGGGAATCCTGATGATGAACAGCAACTGTTCTGTTATTTTCAATTTTAGTAACAAATACAGTTTATGTCTGTAATTGTTTGAATATGAAGACGTATCAACTGTTGAACGCGCGAATAAAATCTTTTGCTCGCTCTTTTGTTCGCGCGCGCGTTCGAGTCTTTGCTCGCGCGTTCCTACATCATGGCGGCTCGCTTGACTGAAGCTTTATCCCTCCCCTAAAAAACAGTCGCTACGCAGGCTGCTCGAGAGTAAGTCCTTTGCTTCGAACGTCTGCACCTTAAAAAAAAAACTCCCTACGGCGAAGGCAAAACTTCAAACATTTTGATTTGGTAAATAGCTAGCTATTATACTGCTAAATAGCTACGCGCGTGAACAAATGCGACAGGGCGGAACTCTTATTGTTTGTTTTCATATGCAGCAGTGGATAGAAACAGCATTTGTTTGTATATTTTCAAAAATCAAAGTTTTTATTACTTTACTCAACGATCACTTGACCCTGATCAATTCCTTTTCTTAGGCTTTTGGAAGAAGAATTCAGAGAAGCGTGTGTCTCGTCATGCGCTCAATGACAGCCATATTGGTCATGAAGACACATGAACAGATGTACATGTTTTGCGCTTCCTTTGATAGAGCAAAAATTGTCCAAAGAACAGGTTGTTAGAGCAGCTGATAATCTAGTTTTACCATTATAGCGAAAGCAGTTTATTGTTATAGCCAGGATTTACCCGTGAAATTATAAAAGAGACTTGCTAACACTTTGCTACGCCAATATCTGTTTGTAGCGCGTTTAACACATTGGTAACTCTTTGACTGTTTTCTCTTTCTCTAAAACCCTAGCACCAGGGCTCTAAGGTAACTTTCATATATGGGCGTAAAAAATTACAAGGAGGAAAAAGGGTTCCCTTTAATAAAATGCAAGGTTTTAGGTTTGGAGTTTATGCATATACCCGCAAAGTGTGATAGCAGGTTTACGCTGCTAGGTAAAGATTCGATATTTCCTGACAACTTTTTTCATCGTCAGCCGGGAAGACTTCGTCTTCATACAAGATTGGCCAACGGCTGCAGTGATATTTTTCTGATCTTGCCTCAATGTTGAACGTCAACCTTGTTTATTTTGGCTTTCTCAAACATCAAAGTTACGATGCACGTACGATCCCAAGAACTTGGGTGACTAAATTAGCTGCCTTGTTCAGCCGAAACCGCCAATATAGTCTTTGCCTAGCATTCGCAGGCGCTCCCATTTTACTAGACGAATTGAACGAAAAAGCATTACCTTCATATAAACAAACTGACGAAGTAGTTCTCAACTGAAAGGAATTCGAATACAAAAACATCAAATCGGGTATTTGCTTAAATTAACTACTAACAATAGCATCTTAAATCTGGCAATATTTATCACAAATAGCAAAGGAAGTAATTTAGCAGTGAGTTAAGGTAGATCAGTCTAATTATAGAACAATTTTTCTTTGAACCATCGAGGCTGGTGTTCAGAATCTTCAAAACCTAGTTTGCTCAGTTATCACTAGTTAAACAATATGCGACTTACATTAGGGTTAAAGTAACGGATGTGTTAAAGAGCACTCGTAGTACTTACTAATCAACAGTATTGGCGATCATGCTATTTATTTTTACTTCATTTAAGAACTAATTACGTAACAAAACTTTTTGCAACAACCACTTCGGCTTTAAATGATTCTATCGCATGCTTTACACATTTCAGACTGTAACTGTACAAAACAAAAACGGTAAAAAACAACATTAATTCAGCAAATAATAAATTTAAAAAATGAAGAACAAGAACATCGAGCTAATTTATAATCGGTCATTTCAAAATCTTCGTGAGTTCCTCTGCCTCTAAGACTAAAGCTGAAATGTTTTGTCAGTTAAACGACTAAAAATTAAAAAGGTAGGTCTCTTTTTCCCATTATAGGTGGGCCTAACTTTGGCAAGTTCTCTTTTTGTTTTAAAATACTATATAATTATATATATGTTTATAAATAACTGCAAACAGCTGCTGTTTCGGCCTTCTGGGCCACATAGTGCAGTGTTTATAAATATGAACACAAACTTTTAATGCAATATCTGTCAGTCAGCTTACAGAAACTTGAAGAGTAAAATGGCTTAGGTCTTGAATTCGAGCTAGTTTATAGCTTTTTCTTGCTGAAAATATTTTTATTTTGGTGCGGGCCTTTTTTCACAGATGTGCAAGGAATCTGGGTTTCCTAGTAAAGTTAGATATGTACCATATTGGCGTATCTCCTTTGTAACAGTCTTTTGCACAGCGTGGTAGGGATTTCTAGATTCTTTTGCAGTCGTTTCCAGAACGATTTTTAAATGACGGAAAACAATGTCTCTGCTTATCTCAGAGGTATACATATAATCGTAATCGCATGCATCTTTATAGTGGAACCGAAAAAGTTTTCTGCGAATTTTGCTTGATGACAGCGTGGGAGGCATAGAGTATAGTTATTGATGCAAATATTTATTGAAAGAAGTTCCAAAGGAAACACAGTACCCTTTAGAAAAACAAATAATTTCTTAGATGTTCGTGTCGCGCCTGAAGAATCGCTCAGTTTTGCTTGGGCAACGATCGATCGACTTAGAAACTACATAGTTTTTGTCCGACCCACTGGAAAATCTTTGTTTTGCGTGTGAAAAGAACTGGACCCAGCAGTGATATTAATCTAGAACCAAAACGTGAGAGGAAAAATATTGATCGTTTGTTTGCGGCTGACGACACATTGCTTGATTCGCTCGCAAGCTCTTCATGCTTCCTTCTTACGACCGACTCTCTAAAATAAACCGATAAACACATTTGTTTTTTTTTCCCATTATAAACAATCACTTGATAAGTTTCCGCAGCCCCTCGGGGACTCAATTTGTTACGCTGGCAACTTCCAAGGAGTAGGACAGGTGGTTAAAGATTTGTAGTTGTGTTTTAAATGAAGGTGGCGGTATTGGTCGTAAGTAAGGCTTAAAGTTAGATTGGCCTTCGTGTAGAGTAACTAATACTTCAATGGTCTTTTGATTATTTGTGTAAACAGTTTTGAAAGAAGACACATTGGTTGTGTTTACACGGCCTTCCATGCATGGCAAAATGTCTTGGAAATCAGTGTTTTCTTCAGTTAAACAGCATTCGCTGTTTAAAGCTCCACACTTTCAATCATTATATATTAAACGAATAAAAGAGTTTGAAAAAGCTTGATTCATTTCTTTCAGCGCACAAATGCCAAATTTTTCAACTTCACTCGGTCTCGGATGTTAATTTGGTTTGTTTATTTTGCCCTATTATCGAGAGCCCAACTACTGCTTGCGAATCAGCGGGGTGGAAAGTCGATTCTATATTTCTTATTCCTTTGCTCGACTTGATTCCAATACAAAACTTTCTCAGCTGTTATTGCAAGACAAGACTCTTTAATTTTAAGCCGGTTCATGCTTTGTTTTCGCTGGTGTTCCTTTACATGACATCAAAATTACTCTTTCTAATGAAATTTTTCACTAAAATAATTTCTGTTAAAAAATGTGTCAACAAACTGAACAAAGTTTATACTTTAGGCGTCAAATTCTATTGTTACTGTTTAGTTTGTTAATTTTTGCAAAACACTTTTCTTAATTATTTATGAAGTACTAACAACTGACGTAAAATGCAGGAGCTCGGCAACTTTTTCTCTACGTAAAATATGTGTTTGTTAAGTATGATCGTTGTTTTAAACCGCTTTGGTTTACGAGGGTTTCTTTATACTTTTCTGTGTCTATAGGGGGAAAACAACTATTTGGCAACGGTTCTATGTGTCACCTAATTAAAATTCATGATGGCGGCTCCCATCAACTTTCCTCTTACGAGGAAAGAACAATCAACTTTCACGCGCCACCTGTTTTGGTAAAAGCTTCAATGCAACCCGCTCGTAAATGTGTTTTACACACTCCCAAAGCCAAACGAATAAATGTACCACCAGAACGCTTTCAGAGCCCCTTTTAGAAGAAACAAAACAAAGCGGCTGATTATTCCAGAGAGTTAAAAACGGGTGAGTCCGGACAATTTGTATTTCATTCTGAGTATGTCTTTGCAGAAAATGGACGGTTCTACCCCCAAGGATCTACCTGTCAGCGAGTTCGAAGCAAGGCAAGGAAAGGAAGCTGCCCTCGAGTCAAGCTTTGGAATGAGCAAAAGAGTTAAAAACACAATCAGTTTAAATCACAGAAAGAAATCCGCAATGTCCTACGTTGCGTTAATATCTCGAGCTATTCTGACATCCCCGGACAAGAAACTGACTCTGTCACAGATATACCAATTCATCGAGAAACACTTCCCGGAGTTCGTTGAATGCAGAGTTGGCTGGAAAAACACTGTCAGGCACAATTTATCCCTTCATAACTGTTTTATCAAAGGTGAACTTGCCCAAAACGGAAAAAGTTGCTACTGGAGAATTCATCCCCGCTACGTTAACAGGTTCGTACTGGGGGACTTCAGAAGACGGCCTATCAAAGACCTTAGAGAGGAAGAAGAAAAGACCGCCATTTTTTCAACGACGCATACAGGTCGCGAAACAGGCGTTGACTATGAAAGAAGAAGTTTGTATCATTCCGACAAGAACTCCGTTATGTTGACAGGGATGAACTTCCCAAACTATTCTCTCCCACCTATTTTCAACCACTTGCCGTACGCGGCCCTGCCACAGCTGAACTTTCACTTTGCTCCGTTCTTGAGATACATGGCAAGAATGCAGTCTCCGTTTCATGCAAACGCCAAGCCGGGGGGAAATTACATCTGCGACAGTCTGTATGAAAACGAGTTTACGTCTTCATCGCAGCCAAGAAATCCAGAAGCGGACTGTTTTAAGACCAACACAGTTTCGCATCTGAAAGACGCTGTTTTAAGAAATGCTAAAGCATACCTATAGGTATCTTGTTTTTAACTAAGTCCTTTTTGAATCGCACCATTAACTAACACTCCTAAGAAAACGTATTAAACGCTTGTATTTGTTCCCTTTTTCAAAATTGAAACCACGTTTAAGTTTTTTTTTTAACATAATTCACCAGAACCTGACAGGGCGGCTTAATTAATCTAGTCACAAACATGTTTACAAAAAAGTTTCACCGTTTAATAGGTAGTCATTTGCAACACTGACTGACTTCATGATACTGATTTGTAACAGAAAGAAGCTCTAGATAAAGGTTTTTACTGTCACTTTAAATCTAATAATTGTGCTAGAAAAGAGTATCATTATACGCACTATTTTAAACAAACACTTTACCTTGACACAATACTTTAATTTGAGGTTATTAGCACCTATTTCTGTATTGTAGTCGCTACACTGTAAATTAATTAAAGCAAGTCAAATTCAAATAATCTCTGCATATAGCCAGCAGTTTACTTCTCAACAATAATGTTGATGTAATATATAGTGCACGAGCTCTGTTGCCGTTGGTTGAAAGTTGTTGCTTACAGTTCAACGCCAAAAGAGTCCAAACTCAGTCTGAATCCGATCAGCGACTGATGAAGAAAAATGAAAAAAGATTATTTTCATAGAACTCATTTCATACTTTTACAAAGAACAAACCATTCTGAAGTGCAAGATTAAATGAAATTGCTTTGTGATTTGCTGCAGTGGATGTTTCAGTTAGTTTCACAATTCCTCGGCGTTTTCATGTCGGCGAATTCTTGCATAGAGTAAATTGTCTAAGACACTTTTTAAATAGATTATGAATCCATTACCATGCATCCAACAATTTGAAGAAATTCAACAGGAAAGCTAATCACAAAGAGAGATCTCTCTTGTTCGTTGTGTTTTTAACGAATCTCATTAACCACAAACACGATGTTCCTTGGATTATTAAACTTTCCTGTTATTAAATAGATTATGGCTTTGTATGCCAAAGATGCACGTTGAGAAAGCTTAACAACTGGAATATTGTCCTGGTATCTACTCTTAAGACCTAGATTTCGTGTTACCCGCATTTCCCGGCCTTTTTTTCTTGAATGGATTTAGGACCACTACCCAAATACAAGCTATACAATCCGGCTACATCTTTTCAAAAACAAACGAACAGATACAAACAGATTTATTGCATTCCGTTCGATTTCGTGTATGATACGAGATTTCGATTCGTCGGTTTTTTACATGAATGAAGGTAAGTTAAAACCACTGTACTTATGCGGCAGCAAATATAAATATGAGCAACGCAGCAACAGCCTCAATGTTTCTGTTTATAAGTAAATCTTTTTAATACTGAATCAGCAAAGTTCTCCTGTGTTTTTGCGCTATAGTGAAATGTTTCAAAGTTTGGCATACAAAGCCATAAATTATCCTGCTAAGTTTTCAAAATTCAAAGTAATGAAATCACTCTCAACAAAATTTCAAACTTGAAGCAATGAACATTTTCAGAATCTACTTGTAAAGACAAAGAAAATGAATGGTCACTTTGTACTGAGGTTTTCAAGCAGTGGTTTTGAAGTTAGAACAATTCTAAATTTTGCTGAAACCGTTTTTAGCAGGGTAAGGAACTTAAAATACATATTCAAGAAAATGAAAAGGCATGCATCAAGCATTTCGTTGATTATAATATGTTATACAGCTCTACTTTATTACAAACAAATAAAAACAGTTTCTATGATCGTATTTTGCAACTCGACGTTCTTGCTTTTGATAAAATGCCGTCTTTTCTTTAATCATATGCGAGTAACGATGTTTGAAAGGTAAAATTTGAAAACGAGCCAGCTGCGAGGCGTTTAAAAACAAGACTCCATGCAGCAATTAACTTTGTGTGAAATAGTTGTTTGTTTCTATTCAGCAGCATTAATATTGTTTCTCAAGAATGGCTACCCATTTTTAATTTCACCAAAGTTTAACCAAACGCTATCGTGATATTTCTCCATGCAAGTCCTGTAATTGCTTTGAAAATGAATGCACTCAGTCCACGAGATTTAGTTGCAATTATTACTTTGTTTTCGGCTCCCAGCTGGCAACTAAGAGTTGAGATTTTCGATTTAATTTTTAGCATTGATGACCAATTACGGTTTAGGTAGTAAGCGTTTTCGGTAAATGAAAATAAATTAAGGGAAATTAAATTAGCCTCTCGCTTTGCAAAGCTGCTGATCAGGGGGGGAGGGGGGTACTCCCTATATTGGGTCGGTAGGTAAGACTGTCGTATTTTTTAGGGAATGTTAAAAGAAATCCAGCGTTAAACCAAGCGCCTGGTATTTTTTAGGGTTGAAAAACGCGAAGCTATCAGACTGCTTTCAGTCCCGTGTTTTTAGCAAACATGCGTACGGAATAAGAAGTTGAGTCCATTGGCGAACGTCCTATTACAGGCGCGCTTTAGGGAAAAGGTCAAAACAATGGTACTCTCCAAGGAACCCAATTTAGGGGGGGGGAGATGGGGTATTATGTCCCGCCACCCACCACCTTTTTTCAAAAAGGCTGAATTTCGGGAGCAAATATCATGTTCAGTAAAATAGATATTGATAAAGTGCTTGCACCAACGCCTTCCTTGCGGAGAGAGGAGTTCATAATACAATAAAATTAAAACCAATACCCCTGAATCAGGTTTTGAGAACTGAAATTGAGCTCTGAAAAAGTGTTGGGGGGTGGGGTAGGAGGGGTGCCGCCACCCACCACCTCCCCCCGACAAAATTGGGTTCCTTAAAAATACCATTTGTTGACTTCTTCCCTTATTTACTGCATATCACGTCCAGCGCAACACGATTGGTCAGAGCACGAACCTGCTAGCTATCTAGGGAAAAAATTCAGCTTTCAGTGGGTATTTTTAGGGTAATTTTCAAACTAAGAGATATTTTTCAGGGTGGAAAATTTCTATGCCTTGGTATTTTTTTAGGGTATTTTGGGGACTTTTCCGACGGTCTAACCTACCTTTTTTTACCCCGGAGTACCCCCCGGGGGAGGGGGAGGGGGGCTGCTGACAAGGTACAGCAACTTCGAAAACAAGCAGCTTTTAACTGCGTGATTTGAACATCAACAAAGTCGAAATTTGATTTGTTACCATTACTGATAGAGAAAGATCTTTTAAAAAAACGCGTAACAAAGTCACTATATTGAGTTTCTTCGGATTCTTTTTCTTTTTTTTTGTTGCAGAGTATATTTGCATTAACAGTGGCGTAGCCAGCTATTAGGGAAGAAGTCAAAACAATGGTATTTTTAATGAATCCAATTTTGTCGGGGGAGGTGGTGGGTGGCGGCACATACCCCCTATCCCACACCCACCACTTTTTCAGAGCTCAATTTCTCAAAACCTGATTTAGGGGTATTGGTTTTTATTGTATTATGGACTCCTTTCTACACAAGGAAGGCGTTGGTGTCCTAATGTGCTCTAAAACTCCTGGAAATGCAATTCGAGTGACACTATTTTTACAACTTATCCTGCCGGGGAAGGGCTGTTACCAACGGATTCACCTTTCGGGCCTACAAAACTTTCAGATTCTGGCTACGCCACTGTATTAAATATTCTAGAGAAGCTACTACTCCGGCCGGCCATTTTTAAACGATTCAACTCTCAAATCGATGGGGGAGCCAAAATCAGTTCTATTGCGTGACCCCTTTGAGATTGCTTATGATGTTGTTTAACTGAAGTATCTTAAGTTATCATTTTATGTTTGAATTTTAATTAACTTGTTAAGTCAATATAAAGGAGTTTTAACCATCCCAAGTGTAAAGCAACAAAAAAAGCTCGGCGTTTTTGCTGGACTGGAGAGATCTGCATAATTTCTTTTGCGCGCAAGGAAGTGTGGGAAACTAAGCCTCTCACGTGGTTAAGTTTTGCGCAGCCGCAGAAGCTACAAGAGGACACTTAGTCTTTTAAACAACTCTCTTCTCTTTGTGCTGTGCTTCGTCGACACTTAGAAAAATTTTCGATCGTTCTTGGCTAATATGAACGGAGAGTCAACCTTGAATCTAAACCCTGTTAATGAGGTAGGCTTTCATTTTTTTGATTAGATGTAAGAAATTCGCCTCCAGATTTTTTCTTGTTTGTGGCCAAGTTCTTGCGTATAAAAGAAATTGTTGTCTTCCCAAACCGAACAACGCTTTCGTCTCCGTTTATAGTTGAAAAGAAAGACTGAAGATGGAGCCGCAGTTCCCGGCAGGTCGGACGTGTTATCGGTATGTGCAGCTTCCCAAGAGCTTTGATCTAAACTTTCTACCAAATAGATATTTCTCTGTTGACAATTTATATCAAGTTCTTGTTACAGAAATGGATAACCTTTTACTTTTACCCTGTTTTTATATTCAGGCTGCGAGACCGGCGTTCGACCAAGGCCAAGGTAACATTGATCCTTTGAAATGTATGTGATTCATTTAGCTGGGCTGTTTATAGACGAGCTCTTATTTTATCATGGCAAACACCACGTATCCGTGTTAACCAGTACTATATCTCTGTAAATACATAAATAAAGTCCTAACTGCCAACATTTGGTAAAAATTTAAACACAATCAATGGCGTGATTCCAACGTTAAAAAGATTTCTTTTCAACTCTTCTGTGCAGCGGCACATGTTCGTCTTTAATGCAACAAGAATTCTAAGTATTCCCTTATGGTTGTTTGCGAGCGCTCGTTGTTTTAAAAAAATAATTTATCGTAAGCAGTTATATATATTTTTACCTTCTTTTAGTCCAGCATCTTTTCATTTTCGACTGATTTTTGGTTAAACTCGAATCGAAAATGATTGTTTAAGAGAGCGAACTGATGTGTTGTCGTCGACGAACATTTTGCCGCAGTATTAAATCACTTCCGATTTCTGTTGTCCGGTTTCGTCTTTAAGGAGG
>JAOBRD021064328.1:0-11396 GCA_027575215.2 Hydrozoanthus sils | reverse complement strand
CTTTTAACCCCGAAGTAACCCCCACCCCCAACCCCCCCAAATTGTTTTTATACGAAGGTTTCAGCCTCGGATGTTAGTTCAGAAAAAAGATTTTCCAGTTTTATTGTGTTAAAAATTTTAGTTTCTACATCAACAATTATTGTATGCAAGAAACAATGCCTCTGCTAAGATCAAGAAAATACAGAGATACAAACTCTCCTGCATTTTGCGAGAGATTTGTGCTTTTTGCGTGAAATTTACCGCATTTTTAAAGAAAATTTAGTTACATAAAAAGTATAACACAACCATACAGTCTAGCGTTTTTTAATTTTGGATAAGATTAATAAATACTTTGTGATATGGGTTAAGAAGGATTATCCAAATAGTTGTATGCATGCGTAAGTATAGGCCAAAATGTTAGGAGATATGATGCGAGGCAATGTGAACACTTAAACATTCAACACAAAAGTTCTAGGCCCCCCCAAAATTTCCTGCATTTTAGGACCCCAAATGGTCCTTGGCGAGCACCCTATTTTTTTATGCGAGACTGAGCACTTTCATTTCAAAATGAATCGAGAATTTGAGCACATTATAAAATACAATGCGACAACGCATCAAAAATTTGCGCGAGTTTTGCCTTAAACTTGCGAGTACATCCAAATTGTTGGAGACCATTCGGGGGCCCTAAATTTTGAAGCTCGAAGGTTGGAATCTTTGAAAATATATTTAGTGTCACTATAATTATTGTCTCAGATCGCCCTCCATGGAGGTAACTAAGACAGATTTATACTTCGGTCTTTTTTTACGATAAAGAAACTCGTTCCCGGGACTTTCTCAAGCAGGAGGAGAGACAGCTTGTTTAGGAAAATTTTGCTTTTCATCTTAACTGATAAGTTTGCTATATTTGATCAAATCTCATTTTATCATTACTAGATGTCTGATTTTGTATGAGTTCTGTAAGGCCAGGTTTCACAAAAGAGAAAACAAGTGCTTACCATATTTCCATTGTGGGTCTTTAATTCGTTGATTGAAAGCAAACACTTTGGTTTTACAACCCTCCTTAGTAATGGTGACCTAATGAAGGGAAAAACACAACTAAATTTGGCTCACAAGTAATTTTGCCTCCTTCCTCCTTCCCTCCCCACTTCCCTTTGGTTTCGTTCTTCTTAGTAAGATTGACCTAATGAGAAAAAAATTAACTAATTTACATCCCTTCCTTCTCTCCTCGCCCCCTCCCTCCCTCCCTTACCTCCTTCCCTCCTTTTGGTTTGACCCTTCTTTAAAATGGTGACCTAATGAAAAGAAAAAACACAACTAAATTTTTTCTCATAACTAATATATGTCTCTTCCCCCACCATCCCTCCCTTGGTTTTGCCCTTCTTAGTAATAGTGACCTAAGGAAGGGAAAAAACACTACTCAATTATAATTCACAACTAATTTATGCTTCCTTCTTTCTCTCCTCCCTCACTCCCTTAGTGCCCCCTCTCTTTAGTTTGGCCCTTCTTATTACTGGTAACCTAAAAAAGGGAGACACACTACTAACTTATGCCTTCTTCCTTTCCTCCCTTCCCTCCCTCCCTTTGGTTTGGCCCTTCTTAGTGATTGTGACCTAATGAACAACTAAATTATGCCTCACAACCAGTCTATGGCTCTTTCCCTCCTTTCCATCCCCCTCCCTTGCAACCTCCCTCTCTCCCTCCCTACCTTCCTTTCTCCCTCCCTCCCTCCGACCCTTCCTTCTTTCATATTTCTTCTTCTTGCGTGGAGGTAAACAATCAAGTACTTACATTTCCCAGTAGCCAAGGGTCAGCATTAACTGACATAGGAACTGTTCTTATTCCAACTTTGTTAATGGTACCGACATCGCCATCAGTAAAGTGGAAATCGTCTGTTCTGTTTAAACGAAGCAAAAAGAGGCTTACCATAAAGATAATCGACTCCTTTTCTGTGGCGAAGCAGTTGATTGATTCTATCATTCATTCTACCGCAAGGATCCCACAAGATACTACACATGCGCAAGTCGATCACTCTATGCGCACTATCCCGCATACTGTGGACAGGTCGATCTGTTATAAAAATCTTTCATATTATTATTTATCCTTGTTCATCTATGGGGGCTTCCTACTTTGATACCAAGCTAAGGGCAAGAAGAAACTTTTTCGGAAGTTTGCGAGGCAACTCTGCCGACAAAAAGGAAAACTTTCATCCAACAAAGATGTTGAATCCAAACAGCGTGATGGATGACATGTTAACGACTGCTAAATCTCCACAAGTTGACTCGCCGCGGCCGAATATGTCAACGTCCAGCACAGGAAGTGCTTCCTCTCATTATTCAGACAGAGAAAAACGTTCTGCGAAAAATTCGAAGTCACAAGAGTCTATCGTGGCAAAACACAAAAAGCGCTCATGCGATGCCTCGACAAGGGCTAACGAGTTAGTTCAAGCAAAACACAAAATTCCTGACCCTGGCGATGCCAGCACTTCAGGTGGAAATTTCCAAACAAAAGACCCGACAAATGTGGAAGAACTTGACGATTACAGTGACAGCATGGTCTCTGAATGTGAGAGAGAGAAGAGCAGCTGTGAAAGCAACAAAGCAGGAAAGTCGAAAGACAATGACACCTAGAAAGAGCCTATTGATTATTGGATATCCCGGCACAGAAAGCAACTGACGATAAAATAACAAGGGCGCCACTTAATAATAAAATTTCATTGCTCCTTGATGGTGTGCTTACATCTGGATTAAATGAGCAAATGACTGCAAACTGAAAGGAGCAAAATATGCGCCCAGAAAATTGCAAGCTTCTCCGTGTAACTAAAGTGAACTGAGAAATATGAGATGTTGTCCGAAAACCCACAAGCATCCCTGGACAGGGGGCACGCAGTATCAGGAACACGTGATAATAGTCGCCATTAAGTTAGTTGTGTTATCAGTTCTTGACACCCCTCTTTTGTTAACTTTATGTTTGGTTGGTGCAGTAATGGTCTCTAATGAAATGATGTCATCAATCATATGTTCTTTTACAAAATTTGTTCCTGGTCAGTACCATGCACCAGCAGCCTGTACTCAACATGATTAACATTAGTTACCAAACCTCTCCAAAAGCTATAAAAATCCGTCTTTACTTGAGGCACCATTATCGTGGCCTTGACCCAACATTCAGTTAGAGTAACGGTGTTGAGATTTCGGATAGTGAGCAAGTTTCATTGTCTATTTCATTAAGGGTTAAAACGTTATTTCATTTAGGGTAGGTCATTTAATTTGTTTCATTTAGCGTTGATTTTTAACTCATTTAGGGTTGATGTTTATTTCATTGAGGGTTGATGTTTAGCGTAGCAATATCTTATTCAGCGGTAATACAGGAGTGGGGAGGGAGGGAACGTATTTTGTTTCATCTTTAACTGCTTCGTTGGCTGGTCTTCGATTCATGGACAACAGCATCGAATCACATTTCATTTGAAAGCCACTTACTTTCCCTTCTTGAAAGAAGACACTTTGCGCTTGTACAACTGATGGCTACCAGTTTTTCCCTTAGTACCAAATATCTGGATGAATATGAAGTCTCTTAATGGATGGTATTCGGACCACTGAGTATTAATTGTTTGAACCAGTATCTTGTAGGTGACTGTCAAAAACATGATATCTAAAATTAGAAACGTTTATCGAACATTGGCAAAAGCAAATCAAAACACATATGGATGTTAGTGAACACACGGCAAAACCCTAGCAACTCGAACTCCGAAGGGAAATGAAAAAAAAAATCGGTTTCAACCAGTTCAATTTAGACAGATTAAATTCGAGGTAAAAACTTAATTTTGTTTGAATTGGTCCGGGACCGAGTTCGGGTAAAACGAGGTCGACTTGTGCTACTTATGGTTGTTTAATTACTTGAACTACCTGTGGTTACCTCTGAAGAGAGGCCGATTAGTGCTTCTTTATAACAATGCTCAGAAATACGACAATGTAACATTTTCTAAAATCCCTATTTGGCCTCCCTAGTATAGCGCCAAGACCCACCATTCCTGAAGTTTTAGAGAAAGGAAAAAGCCCTAGGAAAGAGGTTACACTAACATTTACCAATAGAACACTTATACCATATTACTAAAACAGCTGAGAAGAAAACAGATTCTGTCTTCATAAGCTTGTAACCAACTTTGTACTCTTAACTTGCCAGTAAATTAAATCCTTTCCCAAGCCAAATGGTCCTTTGGGCCAGCGCTTTATCGTCTATGGTTTTCATCGTGCTAAGTGGAATGAGAGTTTTTTATTTCCCTGGACAGGACACTTATCGCTCGCATATTATTCGAAGCTAATACTCATTTAAACAGCTGAGTCGACTGAAACAAGTCGGGTAAACTGTCTTTCTCAAGGACACAACACAATCATCTCATCAGGGCTTGAACTCGCGCCTCTACGATTACGAGTCGAACACGCGAACTGCTCGGACACGGCGCCGCCGACTGCATCTACAGAGCCATTAACATTTTCCTAGCTAGAGTTTGCAGGCGGTTGAATGTTTTCTTAGCGCGGAAAACTCACAGGGCACGACGTCAATTTCGTGGTCACGTGGTATTGGGAGCCAGCGAAACCCACATCCAAGGAGGCGGCAACGCCATTCCCTGCAAGTTTACCGTGCTAAAACATCCTGCAAACTAACCTGCGTCGCAGACAGTCTAAGCCTTTGATATACACAGTACATATTGGCATATAAAATTGCACCTCAGGCCACTGCAAGCAGGCTTTAACTAGGCTAACATTCTCAAAGTCACCATGCTAAAATTTACACCTTACCACAACGAATCCATCGCTCCACACGAAACTTTAATTCTTCCGCCACTTTATCAACTGTCATGGCATCAGGTACTGCGTCAATGGCATCGTTCGGCTCAGATACGACACTTTGAAGCTCGTCAATTCGTGGTGTGTGTTTCTTGTTCTCGATCTTAAAAATAGCACCAACAATCTTGATGTTGCTTCTTTCTTTTATCAGTTTTGCTGCTTTGGCAATTCTGTGAACGCGCATAACACTGTCGGTCTTATTTTCGGAGAGACTATCCGTCAAGAGTATAGCGATCTGTATAGATGAGAAGGTGGTATGAAAGCACTTTAAATTTGAAATTAGTGCTTTTGAAAAGCGCAACAATACTGGTTCAATTCAACTTCGTTCCGTTTATTTTGTTTTTTCTTTGCCTTTTTTTTTTTTTTTATCAAAAATCTGCTAAAATAGGCAAAAAAGCTTCGTCAAAAAAAGAATAGGGATTCCCTAAAGTACACATCTACACATTAGTAAAATTACTCTTGTGATTATAGAGTCTCCGTTGCTCTCATTGGTGGAGGCTGACGTTTTTTGCCAACTATATTCACGTTACACAAAATGATTGTAGCCGGCGTGTGAACAAGTTTCAAAATGGTCACCTCGCGTTAGTTGAAGGAAAGCGCCCTTTTGAAAAGCACAAAGATTTTAAGACACTTTTCAAAGGTAATGCAATAACCCTATACCAATTGTGCTAATTAGTGAAAGACATTAAACTCCAGATAAAAATGCTTCAGATGTCGATATGGCGACTGAGCAAATGGCAACAACAAATACAATTTTTTGCACAAATCTTTTGCAATGTCTATTTTTTCTGATAATCACCCGAGTAATTTTACTGTAACAATAATTCCCCTCATCTTCAGTGAATATCTGGGTGACTTCGTCTCAGACATTATTCTCCAGATATTAATTTCACCTTCGGCAAATAATAATTTGTTAATTATTATTGGATTGGGATGAATTGATCAAACTCGTTTCCAGTGCATGTATTGCAATACCTCAGGTTTCCTTCGGTTTAAACACACATAAAAATACATAAGAACAATTTAAGACAGTGAAAAAAGCCAATCATCAAGTCGAAGCAGTGAGTAAAGTAGTGGTTCGGACAGTGAAGGAACCTAAACTCGATTCTGAACATGATGATGAAAACTCCCTTGATGAAGAAGAAAAACAAACATTCTGCCAGAACTGTGACAGTAGTGATCAATGCCATATGACGGTTATTTCATGTCCACATTGTCGCTGGAAGAAAGGGTTCGCTACACCGCTAACTACCATAGAATGTGAGATCTGTGACGGTCGATTTGGTGAAAGCAGAAATTGTTTACATATTTGTTTCAACTAAGCAATGCTTGCGGATGTTTAACTCATACAGATGTTAAGTCGAATTTTGAACAATACTTTGAGCCTGAGAGCTATAACGACCACACTGAAAGTAACAGTGAAGAATAATAATTTCTTTCTGTGTAATCATTTTATAGACGCTGTATCCATCATATTTGAAAAACTGTCTCTGGTTATTTTTGTAATTCTGGAAAATCATATGTGAGAGTATTGGAAAGTGTTCGAGTCCTAAAACGTATTCCACTTTTGTAGTCCGTGATGTTAATAAAGAGACGGATGTCTGGGTTCTAAAGTAACATCAAACGTTCATTTCATTGCAAATATATTAATTTCGAGAATAAGACGAGAACGAATCACATCAGAGTCATTCAGTGGTGTTGTTTCATCGCCTATCATAAGTGGGTTTGTAAAGCTAACATGTACGGACTAGATTATATTTTGGTAAGTTCGATAGTATTAAACCCTTGGTGAATAAGCACAAAAAAAGCTGCTGTCTTAAACGTGAAGTACTACGTTGAAACCGTCAACTTTTGCTTAAATTAATAGTCATGAACTGTGGCTTTGATTTGAAAAGTGACTGAAATGTCAATACCATCACAGTGTCAAGAAAGTTTCCCTGATTCTCTTAACTAAATTTTCTGTTCGAGGTAAGGTAGTGTTATATCTATTGTTGTCTACCAGTCATTAGATCTGACTGCAGAAGCAAACCAAGTAGATTATTCATTGTTATAAATTTGAAAACGATCTCTGACTAAATGATTAAAAAGATACGAGCTTTCGACTGCACAAACTACAGTCTTCGACGGGTAAAAGAATGGTAAGAAAGCGATAAAAAAAATTGAATAAAAAACCGTGAAGTTGCAAATCAATAAAAGTGTAAATAATTATGAATATTTGTTAAAAAGAATGTTATATTGCCCAGGTAACGGGCAAGAATTGTTATCTGAGTTAGGTGTCACTCTGGTATGCCACGCTTCTAATGTTTTTCTGGTTCTAAAAGAGCCTTTGTCAATAATTGACGCATTTTCAAAGTCAATAGTGTGGTTGTAGGACCAGATGTGATTAACAATTCTAGAGCCCTTGGCCGCAGTTTTGATGTTTCTCAAATGTTCTTTTTTTCGAGTATTAAAAGTTCTGCCGGTTTCTCCAATAAAACACCACGAACAATTTGCGCAAGGAATTTTAACTTAATTTCAGAAGCCGTTTTCCTGGCTCTTACTCCGCATAGAAGAGCACCGAATGTGTCATCAGAATGTAATGCCTAGCTTCAGATCATTTTTTGTGAGCAAAAATCTTTTGAAAAGTTAGCAGTTTGGCAGGGTGTAACTGATCTCTTGGTTCAGGAAGATATGGAAATGCGGCAAAGTGGAAATGTGGCAATGTGGAAATGTGGCAATGTAGCAGTGTGAAAAAATGGAAATGTTGTGGCAATGTGGAAAATGGCAATTTGGAAATGTGGCAATGCGGAAAAATGGCAATGTGGAATTGTAGCAAAGTAGAAATAGGGCAATGTGGAAAAATCGCAATGTGGAAATGCTAAAAATGTGGCAGCATGGAAATGTGGCAATGTGGAAATGTAGCAATGTGGAAATGTGGAAACGTGGTAATGTGGAAATGTGATAATGTTGCAAAGCAGAAATGTGGAATTGTGGAAATGCGGATGTGTGAAAATGAGGAAACGAAGAAATGTGGCAATGCGGAGATGTGGATATGTAGAAATTTGGAAGTTTGGAAGTGGACTGGAAATGTGGCAACGTGGAAATGTGGCAATGTGAAAATGTGGCAATGTGAAAATGTGGCAATGTGGAAACGTGGCAAAGCCGTAAGGAAAATCTATGATGTGAAAGGTAAGGTTCCTTTCTCTTGTTAAGAATCACTAAATACATATCAATAACACTTGAGGGATGAAGCAAATGGTAGATTTTAATTTTGTTGGAATGACTTCATTAATCTAAAATGCCATTTCCACACAGTGAGCTATTTTTTTACTTCAAATTCTAATATTTCGAACCTCAGAATCATCCAAGTCAGGATATGTATGAATTACTTTACAAGACACGGCGCCTCTCACATTTGCAATTGTTTGCTAATCGATTTCAGTCTAGCTATCGGAATTCCGATATTCTTATTTGTAGTAATAAACAGCGCTCATTCGAGGTTTCATTTGTGTGGTCGTTTGCATTTCACTTGAAACTAATACGCAGTTCTCTGATTGTGGCTGTTTAAAACTAATTTCAAAAATATATACGTCAAAAGATTTCGATGTCAAAGGTGATTGTTAATAGGTTAACGCTTAGATTAAAAATATTAGCTTATAAACTCGGAAAAAAACAAGCATCTTTAAAATCCGAAACTATACACTCCAAACGTAGAAGATTTATCGATTTTAAAAGTTCCGCAAAAGGTGCTGCAAGGCTGTAGAGAAGATGCAGTAATTAAAGGAAATTAGTATGAACTCGGTGAATGTACATCTTTTAGCAGAAAAAGCATAATAACGCCATTTACTAAACTGATTATTGTTCAACCTCAACAAAAATATAATCTTTTTTTTAAGAAATTTCATCACATCTTATGCGCATGTGCTTCTATTTGCAGAGGTGAACTTAATACTAGACTTTAGAATTTGATTCATTTTGGGTAAACTGTGTACTTGCCTCACCAGATTTCGCGTTCCGGCTTAACGGAAACTTGTCGGAAGTAATTTCCAGGCTCTTCTCGAAAAAGGCGATCTTTCTTCAATTCAGTTATTATGGTGATGTCAACTTCTTAGCTAATCACAAGCAGTATTGTTTAAGAATACGAAAAAAAATCCGAAAGGTAGTTTGAAACTGCGTTACCACAGGCAATCCAGTAAAAAACCCAACGTGTATGATATGTAAAAGCGACTGGCCAGTCAATCTATTAAAAATCTGTTGATGATCGAGGTGAGGCTGTCTCGAACGACAAAACTTGAGTTAGTGCATTAACATATTGTCTTCATCGTTGTGTTCGTGTGAATTTTAATAACTTATTCTCTAAACTCAGGAGAGACCTGATCCTTTGACAACCCTCTCCTTCCGAGCGCACCACTTCTGGTTATCTAAATTTCTGAGTGCATGATTTTTCAAACTTTGCAACACGCCCTTTCAATGTAGCCTTCCATTTCTTTCTGAACATCAAATTAGTTCATTCAAAATATCAAAATGATAAAACCAATGGTCTTTCAGAAGAAATATTTTGATGGAAACAGATCGCCAAGGGCCCGATTATTCAAAGGCTGGTTAACTTTAACCCTCCCTTAAGCCTAAATTCAAGCATTACAACTTTACGGTTCTTATGAAATACCTTTTATATTTTCTATGCAAAAAAGTTATTAACTCCAGATTTATAGCTTAAATCAGTTTCTGTAAGGTTCGAAACAAGAAAGTAGTTAAAAACCTTAAACCTCGGTTAGTGCTATTTGGCCTTTGAACAACTTGGCCCTGGAGTCGTAACTCACCCTTGGCGTGTCATCTCCCTTTGCCCCTTTTTGTGCTCCAAACTCCGTAAACTGTCTCTCCAAAATCTGGAGCGCATTCTCTATGTAGGCGTTTCTGCCAGTTCTACCGGTTGGGTAACGTTTTATATAATCTTTAATAAGAGTTACGTTTTTAAACTTAGTCATTCCGTGGTAGGTTGCATACGGCCCAAGGGAAAACTTGCAGTCAATCGAAGTAGCATCTAAAAGTGTAACCAGCTTTTCTGCTATGGATATCATCTTGGTGTAGGTTGTTTTATTGATTGTTGTACTGTCTAGTATCATAATGGCGATGTTAGCTGTGGTTTTGTTGTATTCTTTTCCTGTGTTATGGTGAGTTAAAAAGAGATTTAGTCCCCGGATGAGGAGGTACTCCGGAGTGAAACACCCCAAGAAATATCAAGTCGCAAAAATTTTCCACCATACACAATATTTCTCGGTCTAGAATGTTACCATAAAAATACTAATTGGAAGTTATCATTATAAACTTGATAGCTAGCGGCCCAGCGCCAAGTCTCCTTGTGCATTGCGCTCGTAATAGCACGTTCGCCAAAGAACTTTTCTAGCTTCTTATCAGTACGCACGTTTGCTAAAACAAGGGACTAAAAGCAGTCCGATAGCTTTGCGTTTTTTTACCTAAACATAACAGGCCCTTGGTTTAACACAGGTTTTCCTTTAACAACTTTATCATAAACCCTAAAAAAAACGACGATCATACGTACCATCCCAATATAGGGAGTATCCCCCCCCGGAAGTAAGTCTTAAATATCCATACCAGTTCAGATTTCAACGATAAATATTTACATTTGTAAGATTTTATTTTTAAGGATAATTACATTTTTATCATGGATGCAGGCCGGGTTTTTTTACAGTACACTGGACCCGCCGTTCAGCCATACCGTTAGCCTGCTTGCAGGTGATTGGATGTTTTTAAGAATATTTATGTATAACGACAACGTTTTTGTCACGGCAAAACTCCCATGATACGTTTTATATAAGCCACATTGTAGCTTCTAAACACAAACTTCTCTTTATGAGTTAGATGGATGCTGTATGTTGGATACGCCTGCAAGAGGAGACCCTTTTTACTTACAGGCGTATCCAGCTGCATACAGCATCCATTTAACTCTTGCACCCATCATACAAAGCGTCCGAGCGATCGGGATCCGTCATCCACTGGCAAGGCATTCAGCATCCACGGAATGTACGATCTAAGCATCCGGCATCCAGAGGAGGATAAGGATCCGGCATCTACTATAGTTGTCTGGATGCGTTTACATGGAGCGAAAAAGTACGAATGACCGTCGGAAAAGTCCCCGGAAAACCCTAAGAATTACCAAGGCATAAAAATGTTCTCACCCAAAAATTACCCTAAAAAATACCATCTAAGATTTGATGTTTTTAACTTAATTATTGATATTTATCAAGCTCATCCTTAGTGTAAAGACGTATCATCATCCTTGCTGTTTCTTGGCATTATTTGATAGAAACTAAACAGAACCAGATTAAGGAAAACTGAACGATAGTAACATGAAAACTTAATGTGAACATTTTTTAGCCCTTTTGAAACAGCCGGAATACCACCCAGGGACTGCAAAGAGTTAATAACGCGTTTTTCTACTCAAATATACTATGCATTGGTTAAACACAGGCTTTCCTTTAATAACATTCCAAAAATACCGGACTTTCTATTTTTAAACCCTGAAAAATGTGCCGGTCATACCTACCCCCACCCCAATAGAGGGAATTCCCTACCCCC
>JAOBRD021064224.1:0-11397 GCA_027575215.2 Hydrozoanthus sils | reverse complement strand
CCTTCTCCTTGCACAATAACATTAATCCTGGTCACTGAGAATTGACTCAACTCCCCCTCAATCTACATCTTACTCCAACCTTTACTCTAATTCTAACCTTTGGGGAACAAGCAAGTTGTTCGCAGAAACTAGGATTAACCCATATAGCAAACATTTCCTCTAATTTACACTCCTTCCACATTTCCAACCTGACCCTTTCCCCATAGTGCAGCCATGCAGGCTAAACTATAACGAAAAACTTTTTCTAACTCACATTCTAAACTAACCTTAGTCATACAAAAATATGTATCATTAAGTTATACAAATATTCCTCTTTACATATATATACAATTGTCCTTTTCTGGCTGGATGACAAGATGTTAACCTTGATATGAACATAACCTAAATAACTCAATGCTATCAACTCTCTCCAAGTCTGAGGTACAAGATTTCTGTCATTTTACAACTACCTAAGTAAAATTTAACCAAATAAGAAATTTTTTGAAAATATCCAAGCATTTTTCAGCAACAAGCAAAAATTACATAAATGTTTTAATTAGTAGTTGCAGCCAGCTTGTTTTCTTTGCCATCTCTTTCACTTTTAATAATTAAAATACCAATAACCTTGACTGGCTTTTTGTGGTTTGACAAAACAAATACTTCTCGAATTTCTCAAACTTGAAGTTTAGGTAAGAATTTCAACGTGTCACAGGAATGGGTTGGTACAATATCTCAAAAATTGGTCGAGTATGTGTAGTCGCAAGACTCTTTGTGCAAGATCAGACTTGACAAATTTAGAAATTTCATTTTGGATTATATAAATGAAATCTAAAATATATTGCCATTTAATAGTGGTTGATAGAGACTTTTTACTTCTCCATGTGCCAGGTTTTTAGTTGAAATGTTACCTTTACCACACACCTCAATATTTGGTTGATCAAGGTGTCACAAATCTCCTGTTCTACCATACACTACTTAATCTACAAAAAAGACTCATAACAAGTTCTACAACTTATTTTTCCCTGAAATTTTGCCTTCAGCTCCAATTATCATTGTTCTCAGTACACTCAAACACTGGAAAAATGCGAACTCCCAAAATTGACAAAAAATTGTAGCAACAAAAATTGACAAAGAATTGTAACAATTCTGGGTTACTGTATATAAGGAGTCTAGATTAATTATTGTAAATTTGATTTCAAAGTTTAAGTAAAATTTTTGTAAGGATAAACACGTTTGAGCTCAAAATATGTAGTTTCAAATATTTGCTTAGAAAAAGCATTTACTCTAAAGAAAGTTCAGACTGGTTATCAACTAACAGTTTGCAAAAAAGAGAGAAAACCAAAGTTAGGGCTACCTGACTTTCTTTTGATCTAGCAGTTATTAGTTGACAGGCAGTCCTGGAATAATAAAAAATTACTCAAAAACAAAGCTTTCAGAACAAGACAAATTATTATAGATAAAACCTGAAAAAAATAATTAAATTTTCATTAGCACTGAATGTTTTTTATCTATTATTTGCTCTTGTTTACCAAATCATGTTGACCTGAAGCTAACAACAACTAGTTCTTAAACAAAATTTCAAATTTTCCCAAATTAACTTCTAGGATTAAACTTGAGTTTTGTCCACAAGTAGCACTGTAACTAATATTCTTTTCTAAAAAGCTTGAAAGAGTATTTTTTATCCCAGCTTAACCAGAAAGTCTATAAAACAAAAAGTGGAAAATCATCGATCTCAATTAACATTTTGTTGCAGAGAACACAAGTCATTGTGCTTCGAATGGACTATTGACAAAATGAATACACGGTTGAGTATGAGTAAGAGAGTTTGAATGGTGTTAGTAACTCTATGATACTTATACAACCGATAGCAAGGTCTTTGCTGGCTAGGCATATGGACCAAGCCTAGCGAGGTTCATACAACAAGACAGAAGTCTGAGATTTCCAGTGGAGTGAATGAGGTTACAAGTTATTTATTACATTTTTTTTAAAAATTAAGTTAGAAATTAAAAAAAAATAGTGAAGTAAAACAGAACGGTAAAAAAGAAAAGAATGTGTAATATCGCGGTCATTACATGATCATTTTGCCCTCTCACCAGCCAATCAGATTGCTAGATTCTGTCTGACTTCTGTTTGTAATAAAAGATATTACTGACCTGGGTTCCCCAATAAAAAGTCTTAAGGTCAGTTAAACTAAGCAAAGACAGGAGAACCAATGGCATCGTTACTTAGTGAACAACAATGAACACCTTACAAAAGATTTACCACCACGATTTGCAATTCCTCAGGGGCATGATACAAAAAATACTATGGCAAAAGATCAGGCTGATGCACTGAAGAAAAACAGCTGAAATGGCAAACTTTTCATCTATAATTTTCATTAGTTTCTTCTTTGGTTTAGTTAGGAAGTTTTCCAGCTGACACAAATAGAAATAGTATGGTGTTGTACCTTTCTTAAATGCTCTTTGGCAGGACTCTGCATACAGCATTGTTGTGAGTAAATTAGTAGATGAGCAACAGCAAATTCTGCCACACTATCATTCTGACAACAACTAGAGCAGGAAAACAATTAAAATGTTTTTCCATGGCTAGTTTGGAGTAATTACTTAATTCTAACATCACTGATGATTCGCAGGTTTGTTGAACAACTGCTAGGCTACAACCATAAACTGGAAAACAGCCTAAATGCTGTAGTATTGCTAATACTATATTGATGATATGAGAAATGGTAACTTTGCTGCCAATGTCAGATGTATTCAGGTTTTTCTTTTTCTGGTGGAACTTCTTTTACCATGATAATACAGTTGTATGCTCGTAGCCGTCTCCACAACTGCACATACACCTTACACTGGACATACATGAACACTAGACCGCCAGTAAAGCCTATTGCCACAACCACAAGTTTTGTCCAGAAAGGCCAATCCAACTGTCCATTCTTGATTTCTTGAGCTGTCCTCTCAATTAGCACCCATAAGGACCACACAACACAGATAATAGCAATGATATGGAAAGACACTGAGCACATGATTTTACGCCGTTCACTTCTAGACATGTCCAATGATTTCCACTGTGGATGTAAACAGGGAATGATTTAAACATTTTGAAAAGAAATAATACTTCTTAATTACACTGGGTTCACAATAGCTGCCAGCTACAGACAGCAAATTTGCAATCTTTCTGGCAAATTTTTGTATACTAATTTTTCAACCATACATATTGCCTTATCTACGAATTTGTAAACAGTTGCACAGATGATTGCAGTGAGTACTGCCGAAACATGTTTGCTACAAAAAAGATTATGATTTTTATCAAGTTTATCTAGACAATTTAAGATGAAGTGATTCTATAAAGGGAATATTAAAAATTGGATAGGTGTATGTAAGATCAGAGATAAACCTGATTTCATCAACTCAAAATGACTGCAATTTAGAGATGAGAAGCATTGGTTTATATTTTCTTGCTTTAAATGTTATGTACAATTTGTTTGTGCCAAAAACAGCTGGCCAATTTTATGGTCTACATTGAACAGCCTACAAAATAAAGTACATTTTCTGAACAATATCTTGAACCCTGTTACAGTATGGTCTGTTACTGAAATATGAAAAAATATGGGAAATAAAATTCACTTACCTTGATCATGAGTTCACCTTGTGTTTGTATCTTGTGTGTATTTTGGATGTGATTGGAGGTGCTTTAGAAGGAGTTCACCTCCAATCGTGCCAAAAGTACATGGCAACAAACTGGGTTCCAGGCTCCAAATGAGACTTTCTGAATTAATTAGAGTTTTTTTTGTTAAACCAAAAGTTTTGCAACATATTATTTCTATTCGTTTTACCATGTTAAAAAAAACAAATATTTGATGAAAGTTCTTCAAATCACAGAAATTTTGTTTTTGCAAATGGGAGCCTGGAATTGAGTTTATTGCTTTTATGATTACTACTTATGGTGGCCAAGAGCTGCCACCCAATTATTCACATAGTTCTTGCTAAAAACTAAAAAAAGGTTGTCTTTAAGTTGCAATGAAAGTTAAAAATAAGGCCAGACCAATTTAATTCCCGGGAGCACGGATTTTTTTTCAAAATTTGAAGGGTCGGTCGGTCGGTTGGAAAAAAAGTAAAATATAAAAAATTAAAATGTTTTTGCTTTGGCTTTGAATATCAATAAAAACTTTCATTATGGCAAACCTTTTATCTGTAGCGATTTTTCAAAGTTCGCATTTAAAAAGGGTCAATGTATTGAAATTTTAAATTAATACGTGGACTCGAAAGAAAAAATAATTTGTGTGCCACAAATCTCGGTGTATACGCCGAGAACTTGACCCCAAATTTTAAATACATAGTTTGGGAGTCGGCTTGTGCAACAAACATCAACTTTTGAAAAACAGAAATGGCGAAAAGAGCTCATAATTTATTACTCTTTGTGGCATAGATCAAATGTACTGCACAAATAATTTCAACATAACAAAATACCGACAACGTACACTGTTCATGAAATCTACATGACACAAAAATTTATGGTTGGCCATTTACATGTTATTCTTATTTTGAGAACTTTTTTTTATAATTGAATATAAACGCTTGAAAAGATGTGATTTGTCTTCCAGATCGCTCGGGAGATTCTGTGCAGTTTTTGTTTTTTTGCCGAAGCACTGAAGATTACCTCTCTGCATAAACCGGCAACACCAACTTGTAGCTCTAAAATCAACACTCAACTCAGGGTGCTCTTCAGCCCATTCGAATCAACTAACCCGGACGATCGCTGCCACTGTTATGGTATCATTCAGTTCGGGCCACTTGCATGTTTTCTGACGTCGATGATTTGCAAATTTTGTTAGGCGTTTCAGTGAGCGTGACCTCAGCCACCGAACTCTCTTGCAGCAGACGAATTATTCTTTCCTTTTGCAATAATGAACAACTTTCAGCTTGAATTCATTTGTTTTTGTTTATAAAACATGATTATTTTCCAAGCGTTCAAAACACTGTGAGTACGTGTCTAAGAAATTACGTGACTTCAACTTGTTTACTTCATGGGTCAACGAACACAGACAGTATGGCGTGAGAATGAGCAGCACTGATTGGTCAACCGGATTTTTCCCGTCCTTCTGCATTGCAAGTTTTTTTAAATGGTATTTCCTCAACTTTCAATGTCGACTTCAAGTACAAGAATTTCAATTGTTTAACCTTTTACATGAGAAATGTTTTGAATTTTTAAGTTCAGCTGTTTATGCTGGTGTAAAGAATATTTCTTAGTTTGAATTTTAAGAGCTTCCAAAAGGGCCGGGGGTTCGGCTTATGCAAAGTTCAACGAATGAGTCGCTTGTAATGTCTTCGTAATTCACCGACTTGTGGTACAAAGTCAATCTTCTATTATTTCACCAAATTTTGTTAATTAATACCAAAATATATCTGGCAACTTTTGAAAAACAAAACAACCGGCACCGAAACGACGAAAAAACATATCCATTTAATTCTACATGTAACAGTATGTCTTGACAACGTATGAAAATAAAAAGTTCCGGTTTTGAGCAACGACTTCCAGTCGTTGTTGCCGTCAATTCAAATAAAAAAGGTCCATTTGTAACACTGATACTTTATATCAGAATAAACTCGTTTTTGTATAGTTGCAAGCATAAAATAGACTGTAAAACTTTACCAACATCCGCTTTCATTACCTTTTCAACAGAATCAATGGGGCGATTAATTATTTTTTTTTACTTATTAAAATTTTTGGTCCGTTTTTTATTTTTTTTTCTGCTTTATGTAAAAATAGGGTCGGTCGGGTCCGTGCTCCCGGGAATTAAATTTGTCTAGCCTAAATGAAACTAAATTTGAATCAAATTTTAAACTTGGATTCAAATAAACGCTAATTTAAAACTGGTGGCTGTAAAGAAGAAACAAATCTGTTTTCGAATGAGCATAACAATTATTTTATGTTGTATGAAAATGCAATTAAATGTGTACGCGAAACTTCAACTTGGTTTCAAATAAAAAATAAATAAAAACTAAAAATAAATTGAACTAAATTTGAATCGAATTTTAGACTATGATTTGAATAAGAGCTAATTTCAAAGTGAAGTTCAAATGCTACTTCATTTCTGTTTGTGGTATTTGATTTTGTTCACGTGGCAGAGTGCTGCCACTACCACTAGTACTCAGGTCTCCTGACTAGGGAAGGCCCCACCAGCTAAGTGTGATGGGCTCTGGGGACGAGAATGGATTTTCCAAGGTCAATAGAGTTTAGTGCACGTGCACAGCGACCATCATCGTCAAGCATGGTGGAGTGGAGGAACTTTGCTGCGAAGCAGAAAGCCAAAAGAAAAGGGTTGAAACAAGAACACAAAGAAGGTTCTTTGGACGAGATTGTTGTTCAAAGGATGAGCACTGACGTGTGTGGAAAACAACAAAAGTACACATGTATCGGTGCTCAGGAGTACATGCCTTTTGATAACAATGAATTAACAGTAAAAAACATCAAAGATGCCTGCCTGACACACTTCAGGCAGCAGCTCAACAATGAACTATTTTGCGATGTGCTGGAAGGGCAATGTTGGCCATCATGCAAAAAAAAGGGCTCTTATCCCGAACACAAAAATATTTTTAAGATCATTTTATACAGCCAATTAGCTCCTCTTGTGGTGAAATTTCCCTTCTTTTTTCTTTCCCCAACAATACCACCACGAGCCTCCAGGCCCTCTGGGTATCATCATACTTTGGTCCCGAGTGGACTTAAGACAGTATTCTTTGCAGATCTTTTTGTGCATGGCCCGGTAGGTAAAAGTTTACCTGGACCTTCCAGTTCATTCTCTACTGCTACTTTAACTTCATCGACTTCAATACCAGAGTCGTTGTAAAAAATGTTGAAATGACGAAGTCACCGATCAAGGGTTCTAATGCTCCAGGGATACTCTGAAAAATCCCACTCTAAAAAGTCTAAAGCTAAATCCTTTGCAGACCTTGCTGCACAAGCTTCTCCATTGCCTCTTTTAATTCATCATTTTCTTTCCAGCTGCAGTCCGCCATGATGATCATCTGCATCGGTTTAACAGTCAGGAGACCTGGGTACTAGTGGCAGTGGCAGCGCTCGGCCACATGAATAAAATCAATTTAATTTTTTGAAATACCACAAATGGAAATATATTTTCTAGTAGCCAAGGACTGCTCGACTTTGACTCTCGACTTTGATTTTTAGTTCACATTATGGCAGCTCTCAGCCATGTTAAGGCTTACTTTGACTTTATTTGCAGATTGGTTTTTCATGATGGCAGCTCTTGGCTATGCCAATTGGCAAAATGCTTGGCAATTTAAATTATTTATTAATATTCATTTGTAAACATATTAGATTTGTATTTTGTATTAGGTTTTACCTTGAGTTATTTCAATTTTACTTTGAGTTTATTTTTTGTTTGGATACAAGTTGAAGTTTCACATACACATTTAGTTGCATTTATGTTTATTCGAAAACAGGTTTGTAACTTCTTTTCAGTTTTACTTGAAAAAGCATTTGAACTTCACTTTGAAATTAGCTTTTATTCAAATCATAGTCTAAAATTCAATTCAAATCTAGTTCCAATTATTTTTAACTTTTATTGCAACTTAAAGAAAATTTTTTTTTAGTTTTTAGCAAGAAATATATGAAAAATCAGGGTGGCAGCTCTCATCCACCATACTACCATATACCTATTGAAAATGTATTTGCTGTCAGCAGTTTGACTAGTTATTCAAAACTTGTTTAAACTTTGCCTAGTTGTTTTATTGAGATTCTGTCTGACTCTTGATGATGTATCTTCTGCAATGTACTGTCTGTGACACTATGTTGTAATGTTCGTGATGCCTTTAATTTAACAGTGAGGAGAGTTTACATTGCTACAATGTTGCTTTTATTTAAATAGCTTATCATAAAAAGTAACTCTGTCTAGTGAACTTTCCTTAATAAACTAGATTTAAAAAAAGCTTTTTTCTAAAAGTCAAATGTGTAAACATTCATGACAAAATAAATAGTTCTTTAGATTTTTTTTCTTTTGATTGCAACAACACCCCATAATATTATGTTTGAAACTGTCAGTTCATAAACTAATCATCTTGGTGTAAGTTAATCATTTGAAGCCTTTGATCATCATTTATTCCAGTTTTTCTTATAAAAAAGGATCTTGAATATGAACACATTTTGCCCCCTGGGGTCCCCCCAGTTTTAATTAGAAAAGTTGTCCAATTCATTTTTGGAAACTTTGATGTTCATAGTCTTAGCAAAAGTTGTCCTTCTTCAATATCAAAGGCTTTAAAAAATTAAGTTTTTCAGACTCTCATATGGAATTGACCAATAATGGATGCCATTTATTGAATGTTTAAAAACAAGTTTGATAGGATTCTTTGGGAATTCTTATATTATGAATATTTCGAAGAAAGAGTGAAGCTCACTTACTTTCCTAAATGGTTTCATTGTAGATTGCATATGAAATTCATATTTACAGAGTTCACATTTTTTGGTGTCTGAGCTCTTGATCCATTTCTGCAGGCAGGCCTGATGAACCCATGCCAAAGAGCCTGAGCACAAACATGGTGAAATCAGTGGCATGTCTGCTTCTGCTTCACAGTGACATATCCTACATATCTCCATACATGATGATGCCACTGACACGCAGGAGTCAGTTCGTTTTTGGCTTGGCTTATCACCAGGGCCATTTTCAGAACTAGGTGTTTTTGAATTCTGGCTCTCCGTGGTTTTTGGTTTTGAATTCTGTTGATACAAAACATGTATATGAAATAATAAGAGCATTTTAAAGTGCATTTTACTTTATTTCTACTAATGGCTTTGATATTAAAGATTTTGTATTGAATAAATATCAACGTAGCAATTTAAATTATTATGTCAACTGATTCATGGCAAAAAAAAATAGCTTGACACACAAAATACAGGCTGCCTGGTTTCAATTTGGCAAACTGGTCTTTTTAATGGGAAATAAGTCTAAATTGGTTTTAATTAGTAATACATTTTCTGATATGCTTGGGATACATTCTCATTCTTAGAATTATGGCCTTGTCAGCTTTTTGATAATAATGATAGCACTCTTGACCATTGATCTGTTCACACTCTTCCAACTAAGTTATATGCTGCACTTGGCCTTCCTTTGGTGAAGCTCTCCTTTGTTTACAGCTAAATGTTTGTTAATAAAACAATCGATCACAATAGATTGAGATAAATTTTCTTAAAAATCTACAAAAAATCCTAGTAAAAAGACTCAAAATGTTGTGCTATATTGGAGAAACTAGCAGCTTTTTCAAAATTAAAAAAAGCCAGTTTATGAATACAAGCAGAAACTTTTGTGTACCTGTGTCTTGGACTATTACAATACACTTTAATAATATTTTGTGGATACTTGCAGATACACATTATTTTTAAAAAATTAATAAGAGAATAATTTAGTTCCTTCACATTAGAAAATCTGGGCAGTTAGCACTATTACAATTAAGTGTCTGAATTATTTTTAACAAGTTATAGTGTGAAAACCTGATAGATAAATTCAAATAAAAATAATTACACAAGAGTACAACCAACAAAAAATGATGCCGGTTTGTAAGGGGGCGTCCAAAAATTGAATTGGTACCACTTAATGTCCATTGGCCGTTAAGGGCTTCCCCCCTCCTTAATGCCACTATTGTTTTGGCCTTTTTATATGCATATTAAATCTTGCTTATACAATTTATTTGCAAGCAGTGTACGAAGTTTGAAAAAGTTTATTACAACTACCACCTTGGACACTGATTCCGACTTGACAGGACTGAACCAACAGTCACAATTACACTTGATAATATGTATATATTAATGATTATGTCATTGATTTAACTATATTAACCTCTTCGTTACTGAGGATGGGTAGGATGTATATATACGTCCTCAGTTGTGTCACTCAACAACCCAGGACATATATACAAGTCCTCAAAACAAACACTTCACCCATTGCCTGGTTGCTCAAATAAAATCACGTCACATACTCTGGTGGCTGAGAAAGGTCTGGTACTACTCTGCACAACCCCTTGCTTCAGAAGTAATCACACCAAATAAATAAATAAATTACTAGAAATGGCTTCATTAAACACTTAAGGCTTTTATTTTCATGTTTCATTAGATAAGCAAATGTTTTGCATGATAATTTCACTATATTTGTAGCCATTTTGATGCAAAGTAGTACTTTTGAAAAATCCAAGACAGCTGCCATAAGAACTAGACATTTTCAAAAGTGCAATTTTTGGGTCTGTTTACTGTTTTGAATATTTTATTGAATAAAAGCCTGGATATATCAAACACTTTTATAGTATAATTTCTCTTTTCTGGGCAAAATTTATAAATTAAGTAAAAATCAAAAATGGCTGCCATTCTCTGGGTGGTAAAAAGGAGTTAAACCCATACTGATTCAATTCTCTCAATAAATGGATGGCAGTTCCTCTATTTAAAGCATTTTTTCTTAACACCCACTGTCGACCACTGGAGCCCCTCCCTTGTCTTAACTTCCAATGGACATCAAGCGGTGCTGAATCAATTTTAGGACGCCCCGTAAAGTAATTAACTGTTTTAATCCCAGTCAGTTATGAACACCTAATTTCTACTTACATGACACATACAAACAAGACATTTGGTAATGGGGAAAAAACTACAAACACAGCTTCATTGAACACAACATTTACCGACCCACTGATGGCACCGACATAAATGCCAACTTAACTCCAACCACTACAGCAAATATACCATATATTAAGGGCGTGTCTGAGACTACTGCACAGATCTTACAGCCCTACAGCATTCATGTTGCACACTGACCCCTCACTATGCTACTACATTTACTGACTAAGGTTAAGGGCAAAGATAAACCCAATAACAGGCAACGAGTGATTTACAACATTAAATACTCCTACTACCTAGCCTCCTACATTGGAGAGACAGGATAAAACCATAACACAAGACTGAATGAACACAAATGAGCAACTAGAAATGGTGATTTTAGCAATCACATAGCTGTCGGAACATCACCGATTCACAAACCACACTATTGACTGGGAATTAACACAATGCTTGACTTACAGTACTATTTTCAACGACTGACACTGGCTGTTAGTGGTTTACTAACTTAGAACAGACTCCACTCAACAGATGCCAACATTTACCACCACCCTACAAACAACTCATTCAAAACATAAAAAACAGCCAACAGAACAGAATGAGCTAACTTTACTTTATGGTTCGAAAACCACCTATCACAAAATCATAACTTTAATCCCACAACCAATCACATTACAGCTTAACTGACCAGTCATTATTCACGTGCCAGACTATATCAGTATTCAACTGATGTACTATTCCTTACTTGACACTCTGACTTCTGCACAGGTTGTCGAACATCAGTCACTTACGACAGTCGAACATCAGTCA
>JAOBRD021064009.1:0-11398 GCA_027575215.2 Hydrozoanthus sils | reverse complement strand
TATATCTGTAGTTTGCAAATAAATATTTGAAACACCTGCCTGATGCTGTTTCTGAAGAGGACATTATGATGGAACTTTGATATAACTTAATCTTTTTTTATTATATTTGGTGGCTGTTGTTTTTATTATTTTTTGAAAGGGAAGGGGATTACCTGATTCTATTTTTATCCTAAAATGTAGGGTCCCTAAATTTTTAGCAACAGTTTGAGAGTCTTATACATGATAAAAAGTCAAAGGCAGTAGGCAGGAAAGATTTACTTAATTTCGTTGTTTCATACAATAAAACAATAGTTTGCGAAATATTTGACTTCAGTCTGCCCAAATTTCTTTTGATTAGTGGCTAATATAGGCCTGTAAAAAAAAGGGGGGGGGGTGGGGGGCTATGGGTGCACTCCCACACCACTGGCAGCGTAATTTTAAGCAGTCCTGGCTGTTTTCTTCTTTACTGTGTCTTGTTCAAAGGCGAACATTCCCACAAAATCCCGGGTGATGTCGTACTGCGCGGTGTAGCTTTTAGGGTTGACGAGTATTTTAATCATTTATTTTTTTAAATTTATGTACTTTTTTTTTGGGGGGGGGGGAGGGTTTGGGGTGGAGAAGGGGAGAGAAACGTTTGCCTGCTCTATTGGAAACTAAAGTAACTTTTGATATTAAGAGCTGACCTTGAAGGGATCTTCGGTTGATTGAATTATGAAGCTTGCTCAGCTTCGTTTCCAGGGTCTATCGGAGAGAAGAAGAGAGAAACCCTGGGAACAAGGTTAAAGCTTGCTAGGCAACAAGCTCTGAAAGCGCGAAAAATCACCAGGCATCGGGCTCGGGAGCACGCTGTTCCGAACAGTGTTTTAAAATAGTTTAAACCATCTGGAAAATCATGGCTCGAAATAAGCTAGAAATCGCAAGTTTGCGAAATGCGAGTGCTTTTTAGAAGTTGCGAGTCTAACAATATCTTCTGGCAAACATTTGTGATTTAGTCTCTTATATTTCCAGTAGAATTTAGTATAGAATAAAATAAAACGCTGTTGGAGAAATTTGTGGCAAAAAACAAAAAAATATACGAAAATATTGAATATTAAGAGAAAGGACCGGGTCTCAGTCACAAAGTTAGTAACTTAGCACAGTAGGTGATGGATATGACGACCACAAATTTAACGGTTCGGTTACGCATTTAATTTCTGGAAGTGGGGGAAGGGGGGTACTCCCTACATTGGGGTGGTAGGTATTAGCGCCCAGCCTACCAACCGCTAGCCAGTAAACATTAGGGAAATGTGTCAGTTTTCAATTGGTATTCAATTTAGAGTAATTTATAAACCGAGAGGGATTTTTTTAAGGTGGAATATTTTTGTGCCTTAGTATTTTCAAAGGTGTTTTGTGGACTTTTCCGACGGTCGTCCTTACCCTTTCATTTTCAACTCCGGAGTATCCCTTCTCCCCCAGGATTTTTATTTTTTACTCGTATTAATTTTTACTTTTCAGGTCGCTAAATCTTTTGATTTTCGCCTCGAAGGGAAAATGGCTGCATTGAAATATAGCTAGAGAAGTTCCTACTTTCCCTAGTAGAAAAAAATTTGCTACCGCTCCCTAGCGAAACTCCGGCTGAGTGGACTAAAAAGTAAAGTTCGAGCTCTGTGAAGTTACTGGAAAGTTTGTTTCTTTTTCGTACTAGCTATCATGTTTCGTTTCAGATTGAGAACTGATGGCGCTGCAAGAGCCAGTTCTCAAATGCTTGTTCGTCAGTCGTGCATGCACTGAGCTCTATAAAGTCTCAGCCGCAGTCATCCATGTTATACTACCCCCCCGCATGTTATACTAACCCCATCCTTAGCTTCCCGTATATAATTCACCAATTTCCCAACGAAGTTATTATTCCGGATACAAGCTAAGCCCACCCGAATGAACTCACCTGGATAGAGGCCCGCCTACTGTTTTTTATCGAAAGTTATAACTTGAACAATAATACATTGAAACATAAATATAAACATGAACTTTTTTATTGCTACCGAGCAGGCCGGGTCGTTTCGCATGGCGCGGTAAAGGATAACATTTCAAAAGGCTTGTAGTTTTTTTACTTTATACTACACACGCTTTCTAATTCCAGTTGTTTCAGTGGCATATAAAGTGTTTAATAGATGTTCTTAAAACAAATTCCTAACGCACAATATATATATATATATTATTTACACTATATATATAGTGTAAATAAAGATCTTTGTATGTTGAGAAAAAGACAAATAAACTACACGTTCATCCCTACAAGCCTGTTTCGTGGTTGCCCACTCATCAGATGATTTAATATATATATATATTCAAGATGTAGATTCAAATCATGGAGTAATGGATTGAGATATCGCAAGGTCATCCCAATTTAATGCTTCGTTTAATTTTCCCATCGCCCGACCGACCCATTTCTTTGGAAAAGTAAAAAAAAATCCAGACTCAATTGTAAAGAAGCAAGTACCATATTTACTCGATTAAGCTCCGCGGGGCTTATTTAATTTTCGTACTTTTTGGTGCGGGGCTTATTTGGGGGCGGGGCTTATTTAAGGCACGAGCTTTTTGCACTCCAAATGAGGTGGCAAGTTCATTCCTATAATGACAATTCATTTTGCAAATTTACATTGAGATCAATGAAAAAACAGATAAAACATCAAAATGATTGACTAAATACATATCGAGTGGTAGCTCGAAACTACGAAAGTTGTATGTAACCGATCTAACGAGTGAGTGCAGCGAACGATTTTAGAATCAATTAGTATTTTCAACACGAGAAGATAAAATTTCATCTCCTAATGGTCATGCAATGTGACAAAAATGAAATATAACATTGCAATAAATACCCAGTGTTAATATAAAACTTGACAATGTGTTCTTCAGCTTCTTCTCTTTTTAAACCATCTTCAGTGTTTCGAGTAAGCCCCGCAGCGGCCGCTGGGGTGCGGGGCTTATTCGGGGCCGGGGCTTATTTAATTTTTGGTCTTACTAGTACCGGGCTTATTCGGGGGCGGATCTTAATCGAGTAAATACATTACTTTAATATACAAGCACACGATCTTGTCATTTCCTTAAATTATCATCAATATATACTTCGTTTTTGTAGCTTTTTTAGACATTTGATAGTCCTCAGTAATACACATCTTTTACCATCTGATTACATATTGCAGACTAAACATGAGATTTAATTTGCAAAAGTAAACTGGAACATAAACTCAGAGACAACAGCCTTGGCGCCCTTTTCCAAACAAGTGCGGAAAATTGTATTAAATTGTATTGGCGCTTCTCCTCTTCTTTGACTGGTGCATCGGGTTCTGTGCTTCCACATCTGTAACAGATCAGGTCAAACTTATTTCACGAATGGTACTGCTTTTCTACTGGCCATTCTTATCCTGGCGTACGATGAAGATTTCTGCCACAGGGTGTCCTTCTGGAAGGATGTGTTCATTCTTTTTTTTTTTTTTGCCCACACCGACCGATCCACCCCAACAAGAAGGAGGGCGATGGGAAACGAAAAATGTTATTGGGATGCCCCAAGAAACACAAGAAAAAGCGGCCACAAAGTGCTTGGATGTACTCGGGCCCAAATCACTCACATCTATATGTAACATAAACCGCGCATAAGTGTTTTCTACATGTTCTTGAAACAAATTTTCCGTTCATTATGAAGCACAACAAATATTTTATTCAACCCCCCCACACACACAGGACCGCATGTACGTGTTGAAGCACGCGCGTTGATCGAGGACAGCGGTTACTGCGTCTGTTTTTACATGGGAACGAGGCGGAGAACAGTTTGAAAACATTCAAAATGTCTTCCTTTTCGTCAAGCACGCTGGAGAAAAAACTAGGCGATCTTTCCAATACACAGCATAGTATACAAACGATGTCTCTGTGGATTATCCATCATCGTAAACACGCCAAGAATATTGTGCAGATCTGGTTCAAACAGCTGCAAAAAGGTATGTACGATTATATTTAGGGGGACAACATTTCAATTTTTCATTTATGTGAATTACTGAATATGCTCATATGGCTTAATAAAAACTTCTAAGCAAGAATGTAACAATATAATTAGTTTCTGTATGTTTTTGAAAATAATATAGTATGTGTTTTCATAGAAATTATAAGTCGTTTACTTCTGACGATTATACGAGGTTATGATCGCATAAAAATTATATTATAAACATGTGGTGAATTATTTTAAATGCGAAATGAGGTTAAACGCAACTACTCCTTCGTTAATACAGTAGAAGCTCGCGTGTAAGAACCTACAGTTTCAAGGTATGGCAAAATAGATTCTTATTATTTGGGGTAGTTGTTAGCAGTTTAGGCTAAGTAGGTTCTTAATTGAATTGCAAGGGATTTAATACTGCATGGTGCATTTTAACTCCACTCGTGGAAGGACCAAGATTGGTTAACAAAGTCAAAGAAGTTTACACAGAAGTCCTTTTTTTTTTATAAAAAAATTACCAGCGTCAGTGAAACAGATTATAATGAGAGACAAGGTTGTTTTAACTATGTCACCTACATTGTCAAAACCAGTATATACAAAAAAACCCCACATTTTAATACCCCAAAATATAAGAACCTGTTTAGCCGAGCTAATTTAAACAGTTTCTTATATTAAATCTATGTGGGGTAGAATTACATTTTTATTTAGTTTGCAAAAATCTTATAATTCACTCACATCTATATCTACATCTACTTTATTGACTGACAAAACTCATAAAAGCAACATAAAATATGTAACATATGTGTAACGTAAAATTATTCTGTATTTACAAAACAAATCCTCTCTACAATAGTGTTTTTGCCTACCTTCCAATAAATTTAAAAATACACCAGGGCTACACCGAGATTGACGAACAAAGTTCCATAACAACAATCTCATATACTGTACAGTCACAATCTTAGATACACATTTTTCATAGTTTAAGTTAAAATTTATGAGATTGTTGAAAAAGCCATTCCAGCAAACATTAGGAGGACTGCAGAATTTGTTATTTTGGTTTTTAGTGATAAGAACAAAATTATTTTCTGAAAATCCGTGAGAGTGCTTAGACTTAAAAAAACACAGAATAAATGTACACAAAACTCACAAGGTACCCAAATGCTAAAAATGGACAAAAATGTTTACAATGTATAGTTTCTTTGAAAATAAGCTAAGATAAATCCTTTCTCGAGCCTATAAGTGGCTCATAGGGCCAGTGCTTATCTTCAGTTTCTGTAGTGTTAAGCGGATGAGAGTCTTTGATTCCCCCTGGACAGGACACTAATCTATTGCAAGAACTGGTACTCATTTATACAGCTGAGTCAACTGGAACAAGTTGGTAAAGTGCCTTGTGCTAGGACACAACATCATGGTCTGACCAGGGCTCAAACTAATAACACTAGGATTATGAGTCAAACACTCTTACCACTCGGCCACTGTGCCATAGACTTCTTTGAAAATAAATAGCTTCTTTATTTCAATGTTTTTGTGAATTCTAGAACAACTGTCCTCCTCAGGATCAGAAGCTAGTATTAGATATGTACCTTGAGACTTTGTGTCTTTTTTTCTTTTAAATGGCCTTCCTCCAGACACTAGGAACTGTACTGACTTTAATTATGATGTAAGTTCTGTAAATCATGTAAATCAATTCTTAAATCGTGCATATCTAGCCTGTGCTAAATAACACGTATTGAAAATGATTATGAGTATCTTAGTCTTATTACGTATGGAGTTGTTTAGTTATTTTGTTACAGTTTCATAACTGTAATCTTTGGGATAATTAGTTGTTATAATATAGTTAGTAAAGCTACAGATGAAAAGCCTCCAAATGTAGGATACACTGTAATAAACTATTATTATTATTACTATTATTATTATTATTGTTGTCTCTATTTATATCCACCACTACTTACCTCCTCTTCAGTGGATAGTTGTTAATTGTAAGTAATCTGTAATTTGTAAAACTGCAATGTCCAATAACTCGTATATTCAATTGCCAGCAAAAGCAAGCAAGAAACTGACCTTTATGTACTTGGCAAACGATGTTCTACAAAATGGAAAAAGAAAAGGAGCAGAATTTTCAAAAGAGTTTCAGCAATTTTTACCTGCTGCATTTAAACATTGTTTTCAGTAAGTTTAAAGGTCTTGTTTTTTCATTTATAAAAACATAATTCCTTACATGAGCACCGTCTCTCATCTTTTATTTAATAGTTGATGAAAATACTCCTTATAATCTCTTTTAAAAGCTACAGTTTAGGTAAGGACTGACATTGCTAGATGCTGTATCAGTATACTATAATATTATAAAATAGTAAAGTCACTGGCATATTAAATATTTAACTAGTTCTTGCAATAAATTATAGTTATTATATTGAAACTAATCAGAAATTTAATGCTTGCTCAATCTAGCTAGAGATGAAAAATTCAGTCCAAAGAGGTTGATTAATACATGTTGACAATGAACAGAAAATGGTGTTCCTAATTACAAATTAATAAAACTACTTTTAAAAAAAGTTATAGAAATCTAGACTCTCAGCAGGGTACTGGTTGAGTGGTTAGCATGTTTGACTCTTTGTCCTAGAATGGCAGTGGCTGAGCGGCTAGTGCATTTGGTTAGCGGCATTATGGCTGAACGGTTAGCATCCTAAGGTCATAAGTTCGAGCCCCGGCCAGACCACTGTGTTGAGTCCTTGGACAAGACACTTTACCCGACTTTGTTCCAGTCAACTCAGCTGTATAAATGAGTACCAGTTCGCTGGGGGCTAGCAAACCTGCGATAGATTAGTGTCCTGTCCATGGGGAACCTTAGACTTTCATCTGCTTGACACTACAGAAATCGGAGATAAGTGCTGGCCCAATGAGCCACTTAGGCTTGAGAAAGGATTAATAGTTTTATATAGAAATCTAAGATTGAATTACAGATTGCGTGCTTTTTAAAGTTAAGGCAGGAATGCTCACCCCCTTTTTACCTGGCCTTAATGCCAGTTCTTTGTAAAACTGTATTAAATATAAAAGTTATTTAACATTAATTTTGTTTTTCATCTGTGACAGTATTCATTATTTCATTAGCACCATTCTGCTATACTACTACTAGGGTGACCTGAGCTGCATTACTGAAGCCAAGTCAGTATAATTTGTCATGCAATCTGTCAGCTCCTCAGTGCTAGCCACCCCCACATCTCCCTTGGGGGTGTTCACAAATGTCTTTGAGGATCTTCCAGGGTGGCAGTTATCACTAGTTGCTGCCATTACATCAACTGATTTTAAAAAAAGGAATTATTGTAATGTTACTAACTTTCGAAAGTGATCGTTGATATGGTGTTTGTTGAAATGCTTCTGAATTATAGTTTTTACTGGCTAATATTTGTTTCAGAGAGGGAAAGGGTGATGCCCTCCAAGGACTGGAAAGACTGGTGGGGATTTGGAATGAAAGAAAGGTTTATGATTCTGCAATGCTTGAAAAGCTGAAAAAAAGTATAAGTAAGTACAGCTGCTGTAACAACATTATCGCCGCCCTGTTAGCCTAGTTGGTAAGGTGCTAGTCTTTCATGCAGGAGTTTCGGGTTCGATTCCCGGTGCCCAACCTTCGCTCAGGGTCTTTAAACAACTGAGGAGAAGGTGCTGCCTTTGTTCTAACATCTGCAAACGGTTAGACCTTCGCATCTTCTCGGATAAGGACATTAAACTGTAGGCCCAGTCTCTCAATCTCCTCTGGGGGACTTAAAAGAACCCACAACACTTGTCGAAAAAGTGTAGGGTGATCCCGGTGTCATGGTCTGGCTCTTCTACTGAGGGCAACTCTTAAATGAGTATAGTTGTGAGCCATGTATAGCAGACTAGGATGCTGTCAGAATAAAATTATTGTAGTACCTAAATTGTGATGGGGAAGATCGATTTTGGCCATGTACATCTCTTTGGTTGATCAGAAAACTACCACCAACAATATTGTTGACACATCAAGCATTTTTGTCAAAAAATGTTCTTAGTGTTTTGGATAGTTGGCTAGACTGACAGGTTTGGAAACAGACCAGCTTTTTTAAATTTACTCTTTACTTAAACACTTAATAGTTGTGTTAGTGGTCAGTAAAAGATGAAAGAAACTTTATTGAGTGTTTGTCTCACCTGGATCACTAACCTGACCCTTCTCCCACATCAGTATGACCCGGCTTTACAGTTAATTACTTCTTAGTATTACCCCACCCCTATTTTTCAAATGAATATCAGCTTAATGCCAGCCCCACCCATTTTGGATGATACACTCCATCCTCTCCCTCTTGAAAGCTGATGTAGCTATGTCCATAGCTCCTTGCCTCATTACTTAAGCCACAAAGTAACTTACTCTAAGTAAGTAAGTTGTTCAGAAATGTTTGCAAAAATTACAATGCCAATATCAAGTCGACGCTATTTTTATTTTTGTGACTAACTTCTCTGTGTGTTTATTTCAGGCAGTGATCCAGTTTACGTGCCATCACCAAAGAGACAGAAAACTGATGATAGTGAACAACAGAGTCCCATTGAACCTCCAGAGGTAATGGGTTTCTTCTTTGGGTCCTCATTTAAAATAGTAGGGAGCTTAATTAAGATATGAAAAAAGCAACATTGATGGCAACAGCTTACAGAAAATTCACAAGTTTCTTACTTTCCCTTTTCAATCATGTTTGGCCAGTGTGCTTTCTAATTTTTTTTTGAGTTAGTCTTTGTTAATAGAAAAAGATGAAGAGAAAATTGACAAAATTTTCTACAGGTACTGTCAGTAGAACTTTCTGGTGGTTGTCAAAACTTCAAAACTGAGCTTGTTATGTTGTAATTTTCAAGATGACGACGGGTAGGTGATCATGACCAACGTGATACATTCCATTATACAGCTATTGCATTCACTATAAATGAAAATATTGTTTCTGTATTAGTTGTCAGCATTGCTGACCTCTACCTTAAGGTCACTAGACAGTATAATCTGATTGACCCTCGTATTAGGCACAATAATTATTTTATTTGCTGCATTACTGGTTCTGGAGCAAGTGCAGGCAGAACACCCTGCCATGCACCTATGTACCATCTTTTGTTCTTGCTTGTAATTGTAACGCACATCAAGACACCTTAACGTGCTCCATAAAAGTTAACTTTTGGTCAATGATTAAAAGCCTTTTCCCTTTATTAGCCGGAAGATTTGATCAAGTCGTTACAGGAGCTGGAAAATTCAGCCTCACATGACGCAGCTGTAAGAGAAAAAATAGCAAATCTTCCTCAGGAGGTACAGGATGTCTCATTACTTGAGAAAATCCAAGGTAAACAAACTTTGAACTTCTGCCTTCTATATTTATTTTAACGGTTAACCTGCTTGCAAACCGAACTAAATCCATTTTTTTTAAAAAACAACTCTATAAGAACAATGAGGCTCAGACTGGCCAAAATTTAAGAAAAAGCTGTACTCGGGCTCAGTAGCTTCTTTTTCTGAATAAGTAATGATTCGCAGTTTTAATCACTGGAAATTGTCTCAGGAAAACGACTCAGCAAATCAACGATATTTGCAGCTGGACGAATTGATCAAATTTGCTTTTCAATACATGTATATATTATGTCTGCAATACCTTGACTTAAATTTTAGTCGACTTAAACTACACATTGAAGTACGAACAATTAAAACAATTTGAGGCTCAAACCACCGAAATTTAAGAACGACGAGCCCGGCCAAATTTACTGGTTCTTATTAATATAAAAAAGTGTGTATTGTCAGACAAAATTATCAATCTGATTGGCTGCAGAGAGGGGAGGATCATGTACTTGTAACAACTGCTGTTATTAACTTTTTTTTTCTTTTTTACCGCTCTATTATAAATTCGTTTCCTTTTTTTCTCTTTTAGACTTAATTCGAAAAAAAAACGTATCTCGGTAATGTTTAAATAATTTGTTAACCTCAATTGCTCGGTCTTTACTAGGAAATATCATACCTCGGTTTTGAGGTTTGAATGGTCCTTACATCAAAGTTTCCAAGGAAAGACCTCGCAATCGGCTAATTAGTATTTTTAATGTCAGCTGTCAAGAATTAGGTGAAACAAACCTCAATGGTTCCCCCAGTCAAAAAATTGAAAACTCAACTTAATATAATTAAAGAATGAAAAATCACAAGACAGTTTTTTAAGTCCTCAAAAGGTTTTAAAAATTTCTCAAATTCCCCACAAGGTATTTAAGTACCGAATAATATAAAAATGTTATGAAGAAATAGCAACTTACAACTGGGCAACAGTTCAGACCCCATTGAGGACTATATGGATAGTGAAATAATGAAATTGAAGACATTTCAAAGCATTTTGTATACGTAGTACTCACTATATTTTTGGCTTGTAAGAGTATTACTTTGAAAATACTTCAAAATTACTATATTAATTAGAGACACGAGTGTGAACCGATAAAAAGAAAAGTTGTTCGTTTTACTGTGGATGAAAACTAAGCCTTTTGAGACTCTTGATCGTTCGGATTTTTATCTTTTCTTTTTAGTTTTTTTTTTCATTTGACGTTAGTTTGACGCGAAAGAAACCTTAAAGTTCATTCTCTGATGAAAATGTCATGCAATAGGGTGGAATCGAGGCAGAATTCTTCTCTATATCTGATTAACATTTACCACGATGAAATTAACAACCTTTCTGCCTAAATCGGTTATCAAAATCCAACCTCTCCTTACCTCACATATACAAAACAAGACATTTGGTAAGGGAAGAAGTCAAAACAGTGGTATTTTTAAGGAACCACAGACCCCCCTACCCCACGTCCCACCACTTTTTCAGAGCTCAATTTCTCAAAACCTAATTTAGGGGTATTGGTTTTTATTGTATTATTGACTCCTCTTTCAACAAGGAAAGCGTTGGTGCAAGCACTTTATCAAAATCTATTTTATTGAACATGATATTTGCTCCTGAAATTCAGCCTTTTTAAAAAAAGGTGGTGGGTGGCGGCACACAATACCCCACCCCCCTAAATTGGGTTCCTAGGAAGTACTATTGTTTTGACCTTTTCCCTAATGAGAAAATGATAATTGATCAAGTAAAACGAGCTATTGAGGATGGAAATTTCCCCAAATTTGCTCCATGATTAGTATGGCTCTATTTGGGTAAATTTACCAAATAAATACAAGCGGGACTGAAATAGTTAAGTTCAACGGCTTTGCCTTGCAGTCGAACAAGTTGTGTAGAAAGAACTTCACAATAAACAGAACTTGAAACATAAAACTTTTGTTAGTTGCTTGCAACCATTTCTGAATATTGAGTTTGAAACCACTTTGCTATCGCCGTCCAACGTGAGATTGAGTTCGACCTGACGTCAGTATTCTCAGGTGCCGAACAAGCATCGCCTATTTATTTTTTGATTTTGCTGTGGGGGGGGGGGGGGGGGGGGGGGGGGGGGGGGGGGGGGGGGGGGGGG
>JAOBRD021063900.1:0-11398 GCA_027575215.2 Hydrozoanthus sils | reverse complement strand
TACTACTACTACTACTACTACTACTACTACTACTACTTCTACTACTACTGCTACTACTACTACTACTACTACTACTACTACTGCTACTACTGCTGCTGCTGCTGCTGCTGCTGCTACTACTACTACTACTACTACTACTACTACTTTTACCTTGCGATGGTGGAGCATTTGTCTCAAACAAAGTTTCAGTATAAGCCGATGAGTCGCTATGAGTTGCCGTCAAACGAATCTTGTATTTAGCTCCCTCCATTAGCACGTTCTTGTTAAACACCAAGGCAAGACCCATTTTGGCCTTTGCTTTACCAGCGTTCTTGCGGAGCACAGCATTAACTTTGGATAAAACGTTTCCTGACGCAGAAAGGTCAATGAACCCGTATCCTAAAAGGAGATAACAAATAACACGAGTTAACATTTATTTCTAGATTCTTAGCACAGCTTCTATACCATGTTCGCAGTTAAGAGCTTGAAATGTATGGTGCTACAATAATGTTGAAAACTAAATCCCTTCTCGAGCCAAATGGCCCGTTAGGCCGGCGGTTTTTGACGGTTTCCTCGGTGTTATGCGCATGAGAGTCTTTAACACTAATCCATCTCAGGTTAGCTTCCAGCAGAACTGGTACTCATTTATACAGCTGAGTCGACTGACAGCAAGTCAGGTAAAGGGTCTCACTCAAGGACACAATACAGTGGTCTGACTCGCGACCCTAGAATTACGGGTCGAACACACTAACCGCTCGGCCACTACGCCGCCGACAATCTAAAAGTAATTTAATTTAATTCAAATTGGGAATGAATGACGTACCACTTTCTTCCACGCATGACCACGATATGTTCGTTTTGTCTAGTACACTCTCGACGTTTGCTCTCACAGCCACAATCTTGGTTGGGTTTTCCTTGGTCTCCTTTTGTGGTTTGATGCTGGCTTTAGGAGGCGATCCCGCCTCTACGTACACAGTTGTTTCTGCCGTCGTTTTACGTGAATCTTTGTTAAACGTCAAAACAAACTTATACCTAGAAAAGAAATGAACTAATTACAATAAAGTCGAATTAACGAAAAACTTCTGATTGGAAGATAACAGAAGGAAGCAGTTTATTCAAGCCGTCATAAAAACCAGCAGCTTATATCAGATCTAATCATTTAATTTGTCCGTACCATCATCACAATCAACAACACACCTTTATCATCAATAACATCATCACCACTATCATCATCATCATCAGTATCATCATTACCATCATCACTACATCAAAAGCTTTCAACACCATCGTTATCACTACTTTCATTATCACTACTGCTATCGTTACCATCATCATCGCCATCATTAACATCATCAATACTATCTCTATTATCATCATCACCATCTTCATTACCATTATCACCATCAATACCATCATCGCCATGATCAATACCATCATCACCACCATCAATACCAATTACAGGTAATTGCCTCTCTGAAAGCAGTAAAGGAACTAATTTATACTGAATAATAGAACATAATCAATTTCTAACATAGCCACGGCTGCTGGTTTTTTAGCAATGAGTTTGAACGGTGTACAAAGATAGAAATGTAAAATAAATGAAGATATGATGTGAAGTGAGAACTTCAGACAGATACAAAGGTTTACAGAGCACATTCACATGAATAGTTAGTTTCTACTTTGCCGTTGCTTACGCTGATTTGGTTTTAAGTCTTGAAGCAACGTCGATGGAGAGTTTCTCCTGGGTGGGAAGAACCATTCGTTTTTCTTGACCGGGATTACTCGTGTCGGGTTCAAAGCAAGGATACCCATCGCTGTCGATACACTCCCATTTGTACCACGGAGTCGCGAAGGCGTTGCCCTGATCATCCGGGTCAGTGGAGAGCCCACCATCTAGCGAGATAGTATCTGACTGACCAACCACACGGTAACTGCCACCTTTAATCTTCGCGACCACAGGACCGCTCTCAACTTTAAGGGTTATAGATTCTGTGACAGACAGTGTTTGGTCACTAGCCATCGTAACTGTCACTGTCACTCCATAGATCTGTTAAAGGAGGTGAACATAAATTTGCATCAGTGATGATAAACTAGACAGACAGACAGACAGATAGATAGATAGATAGATAGATAGATAGATAGATAGATAGATAGATAGATAAATAGATAGATAGATAGATAAACAGACAGGCAGACAGACAGACAAACTGACAAACAGGCAGACAGACAGACAGACAGACAGACAGAAAGAGAAAGAGATAGATAGATAGATAGATAGATAGATAGATAGATAGATAGATAGATAGATAGAAAGATACCTTTCCTCCTTGAAGAGTACCCTTTTTGATACGCAGCCGAGGCTTATCTGTTCTTCCAATATCTACACCAACTGCATCAATTTCCCAGGAGTATATAACATTGGCATCCCCGGAGAGACACGGAGATAGCTTAACACGAGCTGAAACGAACAATTTATAGCATTTTAAACGATGTTTCGCCATTTTACCAGTTTAAAGAGCTAGCTACCTGCACCAAAAATGGTTCAAATACATCTGAAACAGATATACACGGTTTATGTATAGTCGGAGGGTAGGATGTTCTATACAGGACGGTACGACCGTTGCGAGGAACTTTCAAAAAGGGTTTTTCACAGTTAATTCTTTAAAGCCTTTATCCTGACAAAGATTTTGCAGACGTGTTTGGTTATGCGTAACGAACGGCGCAGCCTAATCGTACGTGGGAATTACTCGAACTACCTGTGAACACACATTTACAGAACTGTATACTTATGTCTCCAAAAGCAAGTTAGCGATAGAGCTTCACGCTCTTTGCCTTATTTCCTGTTCTGTACACTTAGTTTCACAGAAGTTTAACAAAGTCTTTTCAGTATATTCAACATGGCCTACCTCCGAGAATGATGTCTCTGGCAGCTTTAACCTTCCGCAATTTGTCACCAACACTGATTGAGGGCAACTCCTTGTTTTGACGCTCAACAACAAGTGTACTGTTCACACTTTCATGACCAAGAAAGTTGGTGACAGTTACTCCAAACACATACTTGGCGTTGAATTTTATATTCGGGTGTGAAATTTTAATTCTTGGGGAAAAGCCAGGAAGACCGCTTAGATAGGATCTTATAGCGGCGATGTCGCTTGTCTGGTTTGCTGTTAGGGACCCAACGTTTACACTGTCATCCCATTTCACTGCCCACTTGAATACCATTCTTCTACCCCCTCCGCCTCTGGACTTAGCAGCAGACAATTTTAGGTGCCCACAAGCTCCTAGTAACAGCAGTGAAGTATTTTGTTAAAGGAATCCTCCATTGTATAACATTATTAGTCTCAAACAAAACTCTTGTTAAGTCTGTGTCCATATCAGCAGCTCTGACTTAATAAACCTGTCCATTATAACAAGACATTATAACAAGAAGTCTCTCATCTTAATTTGTGAAGTTTCTCGAAATTTTTAGAATTAATTGTTTTCAAAAGTGCAATTCACCTGCTAGTTTAATACTAAAACAATTATCTCCCTCAGTGTCGGTGCCTAGCGATAGATATTTACTTCGCCGCTTCGCGTCTCGGTAAATATCCACCACCAGTCACCTCCACTTCGGGGGATAATTGTCAACTATTAGTCTATTTTGAGGCGGTAGTCAAAATGGCGTCGCGTTACCCGTTAAATATAGATGAGGAAGTTATTGCTTTAAGCGAAGAACCTTTTCAGAAAACACGAAGAGGACAACAAGACTTGGCTTTTTGGTTATAATCGTTAGGACAAAATTTTTTCTTTCAAAATCTGGTTAAAACCCACGACATTTATGTTCTTCAAAAAAACCCTGAAGGTTGTACACGAAGCGCGTGCTAGAAATAGAAAAAAACCCTTTAATTTTGTTCTTTCTTTGAAAAATGAAGTGCATTTTATCCCTATCTTCTGGTAAATACTATAACAACTATCCCCCTCAGGGTCGGTGTCTAGCTCTTCGCGTCTCGGTATATATCCACCGCTATTCAACTCCCCTTCTGGGGATAGTTGTTAATTATGAATTCAAAACTCATCTTCCCATTTGACCCTTTCAGTCCCAGTATAAGCTATCAACAACCAACTTCTCCTTACACAACACATACAAAATTAGACATTTAGTAATGAGAAAATGAGAACTGATCAGACAATGCAAACTACTGAAGGTGAAAAGTATTATGGGCTATTTTGGGGATAGTTTATTAAAATATAAACTGGGACTAGCGCTGCATGCAGTTGAACCCCGCCGGGTAACTCGAACCCTCGGCAATTCAAATTTCTTGAAGAAAAGTTGTTGTCCTCTTAGATTTACCTCATATAATTTGAAGAAATTTTAATTTGCCTTAACAATTCGAGTTCGAGCCCCGGTCAGGCCACTGTGTTGTGTCCTTGAACAAGACACTTTACCCGACTTTGTTCCAGTCGACTCAGCTGTATAAATTAGTACTAGTTCTGCTGGGAGCTAATCTGCGACAGATTAGTGTCCTGTCCAGGGGGAGTCGAAGACTCTCATCTACTTAACACTACGGAAACCGGATATAAGCGCCGACCTAATGGGCCAGTAGGCTCGAAGGATTTAGCTTTTTATTTTCTCTTAGATTTACCTCATATAATTTAAAGAAATTTTAATTTCACTTGGTAATTCGAGTTACCGGGTTTTAATTTTAAATGGCACGATTCACACTCACCAATGATAGATGGACCATTCAGCTGTGCAGTAGGCACCACAGCCTTTGGTGGTTGATCCACATTAAGGTTGAACTCTCCGCTGCTGCTTTTGGTAACAGCCTCAAATTTTCTGACCAAACTTCCATTTCTAAAAGTAATAGTGTCATTGGGCGCAACGGAAGGCCTTCCTCTCAGTTTCACGATCATCACCCAGGGCGTTCGTAGAACACATTCGGACCGAGTTCCAAACGTTGCAACTGTTGCAAAGGTAAAGAAACTAGTGCAATCTTTTGTGTCTTTCGTAAAAGGTTTGGAGTCCTGATTCATTCTCACAATCAGCGCTTGGAGATTTTGGGTGAAACTGGCTGACGTTGGCACAGGCGTTTCAACCCAGAACTGGAAGCTATGGAAAATCAACAGAAACGAGATGAGAACACAAACCGTTTGATCTTGCTCAATCAAAAAGCTGTAACCAATAAAAACAGCACTAACTTGCAAACCAGTAACTAACACCCTTCAGCGATAAACTGTTTTAAATCCTTTTATGCTTACTTCTTGTATACCTAGAGCCTGGGTATTTCCAAAAATAAGTAATAAAGTAGTATACCAATGTCAGTAATGACAATAATATGACACAGCATCACTGCTTTTGTTCTTTCTTTGTGTGTTACCTTAAAGAATTAGCTTTTACAACGTTCTTGTCTTGTTGACTAAAAGCAACAACCAAGTGTAAATCCTTCGACTTCTTGACGGAGGGGAAAGAACACTGAATTTCAGTTACGCTCACATAGTGTCCATCAGCTTCGAAACCGTCATCAGAAACACATTTAATGTAGCTTGTGTTCACAAATCCAGTTCCCGTCACAGTTGCGTTGAACGGTGCGTTTTTCGTCTGGTAAAGTAGAAAATAGGGTTATGCTCGTACTCAAATTAAGACTAGGGTCAAAGCCTGAAAAGTACATTACCAAGTACAATATTCTATCAAAAATTGAAATGAACAAAACAAACGCAAAGACCTCAAGCAATAAGTGTAGTGGTCACTATATCAATCAATAAAAATATCACGAACAGTGGAAAAGCGTGGGCAAAAGATGATAGCAGTTGAAAGATTGGGAAGGGAATGGGATGGAAACTGAAAGGGTGGGAAGAGAATGGGAATAAAGTTGAAAGGGTGAAATGGGAATTAGACAGAAATTAAAAAGCCGGGAAGGGAATTGAAAGGGTGGGAAGGGAACAAGAAAGATAGTTAAATCATGGGAAGTTATCATAAACTTTTCTAGAACTGCCGATATTAAAAGTCAATTTAGGAAGATTGAAAACAAAATTTAATCGATCATTCACTGACCTCAGAATTGTTCGGATTAATTGCAGAGAAAGTGATGGCGGTTTTGTTGTAAGCGTAGAAAGTCTGCCCACTGAGTACAAGCACGTTGGAAGAACTGTCAAAGGTGCACTTCAACGTATATTCACCAGCTGTTGCTAAGGTAGGACTAGTGACTTCGAAATACTTTCGTTTAGTCTTCGAGTTTGTTTGAATGTTTGCATTGGGAACCGAGACACTGAAGAAAAAAACAAACACTTACATTATAACTATAGTATCGAATCTACACTTCTCTACTTTGATTCACTGCATGTTTCTGTCTAGGTAAAGAAAAAATTTTATTGATGAAAAGTTATGAAGTGACAACATAGGAACAACGTAATGGAGAAGAAAGGAGTATCGTTTGCACTGGAAAATCCCTTTCGTGTGAGCGCAACATACTTAATGTACTATATGATATAAAAATAAACATTTCTAAAATAACGTGTGCAAAAACAAGCATAGCTATGGCTGCAATTTTGCGTTAACATTAATAACTAGTGTTATAGCCCTTAATAAAAGACTCGCGCCACCCAAGGATTCAAATTGACGATTTCTTACCTAGAGCCACCCCCAGAGGGTTCAAAGTTGCATTTGGCCACAGATACTTTGTTAAATCCTGCACCCTCAACAACGACTTTTGTGCCTCCAATAATAGGGCCACTGCTCGGGGTCATACGTTTCAATTCCGTGCAGGCAGTGTCAAAAGTGGGGTCGCTTGGGAGGAGACAAATCCCACAAAAGTCTAACACCTTGCCGCTGTTTGGAACGCCATCACAGCCTAGACATGACGACCCGTCGCCACCACACTTACCACAGGCGTCCTCGCCAGAGTTCAAAGCTTTACCCGTTCTACCTCCAACACATTGACCGCATCTAAAACGGAGAAATCAAAGTCAACTGTGATGAAAAACCCTGCTAAAAAAGGCTAATGACAAGGTAGACCATAATACTGTTTAACTATTAGACTATGAGGTGGGGTCAAAGGTCAACGAGTTACGCATGCGAAGCGAGTAGTCTAATTATTTTAGTAGAAACCAGCTGGTATACTAACTTTAAATTCAAACCAATAAAAACACGTGTTTAAATATCGGCAGTTTCGCTACTCAAAGGACTTTGAATAGGTTAGCCAATCAGATTGCAGCATTCGTGAGAGTAAGTCTACTAGTTGGAATTTACTAATAAAGGTTTTGATATTCGTTAGATTATTTTTAGTCATTATCATCGTACACTTACAGCAGAGAAAATTCTTCACCTGTTAATTTTCGCTCCACCAAAGCATACTCCGGAACAGTCAGTAAAATTCCTCTCTTTACCACGTGTCTGGCAACGCCCACATGAATCGCGAAATGATGTACCACAACCTCCACCGCAGTCCTTACGGAAATTAAAACTTCGGCCTGTTGTCCCCCCTGTACAATTACCGCAGTGATCTGGAAAGGTAAAAAGTTTGAAATTTCAAAATTCTACGATCTCTAAATCAAATGTAGTTTATTTGATTGTACCAATTTACTTTTTGGATAACCGTAAAATTCTAGAGTCAATAGACGGCACCTTTAGATCGAAGCTTTTTTTGACGCGAATGGCAAACCGCAGACGTCTGGAGGTCACGTGACACGGCAAGCATTTGATGTTTGAGGTTTTCAACGCGCGTTTTCGACAGCTGCAGGTAGATTTTCACGTAAGTGAATTCCCTCAGGATTTCGACACGATCTCATAGGGCAAATATGTGAAGGGGATATTTAACTTGATGTTGAATGAAAAACGCTGGTTGAAAATTGTATGCAGAGTATTTTGTTTTTATTTTTCTCGAGCCCACTTTCGTTTTTACTAACTCCAATATGACTGCCCTCAGCTATTTTTTTTCCGGGGAAATAAGTTTGTTTTCTAAGTGCGAAAGTTTCATCGTACCTCAAACGCTAAACGGGAAACCTCAAACTGCATTCTGCCGTTTGCCGTACGCGTCCAAAACCTCGATCTAAAGGTCTCTATTTCTGGGAGGGAGTTATTTATTAGAGAAGTTATGATTGCTTTTAATGCAAAACCTCAAGGAGGATATGTGACATGAGAAAAAGTGCCAGCGCGGGTTTCAACTTTGCATGATTACTTCACTAATTTTCACGCATTAACCAAAAATTTCACGAACGTTATATTTTACATTAAATTATTTTGCTATCAATAGAAAGATTTCAGTCATTGTTGTAAGGTTTTTATTTGAAAAAGTTTTTTGTAAACATTACGCCAAATGAAACCCGCCAATACAGGAGAGCATTGTTACATTTTTTTCTAGACTGTTTGTGTGTCTAGCGATTTTTTTTCTATTAAAGGAGCATTAAAAACGCTGTTTTTATCAAATGGATTTACCTTCGCTGAATTAAAAACGTGTTAAAACTTAGGCAACTAAAAATAATAATTCTGGTTTTTTACTTAAGATTGTTGGCTAAACTCCTGCACAGGTCCCCTTTGACAAAATGGTGAGAAAGGGAACTGGGTACAAAATTAGCCGCTGACCTACCAATTCTAGCGCCCGAGAAGGCCCTTCCATCACAGCCGAGACACCATTGCCCGTCACCACCACAGCGTCCGCAAGAATCGACTCTTCCCCTAGACCCAGGCCTTCCATCACAGCCAAGCCTGGTCACGAAGCCTTTCACGACTTTTTTGCCAAAAGCAAGTGTCTCGTTAGGGAAAATATAAGAGTGTCTTCCAAGGGCTTTGCCATCTGTTCCGTCCCAAATCAGAAACAGAATGCTGGCTTTCTTTGCTGCTTCGAGGTTACTCCACATTATGGTGGGATCATGCATCTCAAACTTCACTCTAGTAAAACAGTACAACTGAAGATTATCATAGTGACCAATGATTGGCAATGGTTCTAAAGCAAAACGCCCAAGCTTTCGGAGCTGCTCGCCATTCTGCAGCGAAGTTTTCCTACCTAACGCATGCGTGACCTTTCACAGTGAGGAATCAATATTTTGGCTCAGTCTGAAAGAACCTTCCTTTAAATAGATAAACTAGCACTGCCGTCTTTTAGAGCAGATAAAATTAAGATAAAAGTTACGTTGTTATCCTTCTTTTATTTCCCCTGCAGTATTGAAACATGGGTGACGGAAGCAAAAACATATTGGGGGGGAGGGGGGCACAGTGCGGAAATTGTAACAATTCGTTACAAAATCTGAAATTCCTTTTCAAAAGTTGCTGTTGTTAGCCAGATATAGTTGGAGGGGGGAGGGGGGGTCGAGGGGCAACCAATCAATTGGGGGACCAGTATCTCCTCGGCCTCCCCTGTTCTGCCGCCCATGTGATAACAAACTAAGTTTTAGAACCACTTTGGAGAAGCAGTTGACAAAGATGGCGGATGTACATTTTACCGCAATGCATTGCGAACTTCTAATCCGTTAAAAGAAACTGGAGGAAGACTAAAACTGGTAAAAATCTTCCTTGTACCAACAACACTCTGTGTGTATCAAATCTGAAGCCTACAGATTTTCTCTTTGCGTTTTTATGAGGAATTTTAGAAATTTATGCACAAGGAATTAGGGGTAAAGGTACAAGTAGCAATCTTTTTGTTTTCGTGGATTTGGTGTAATTATCCATTTCAGTATACGTAATCTAATCAAGAGTGATTTAGATAAACATAAACTGGCAAAAACTAACGATAAAAACCTACGTTTCGGCGACATATTGGGGCCATTGTCAAGGGAAACTAAAATAATAATAACGCAAGTTCAAGAGTGACTAAGAGTTCAGAGTCATTGATTTGCATAAGTTAGACAAAGACTTTAGCGCAAATTGAGTCCAATTGTACGTTTAAACACGGTCGTAATTGTTTAATGAGTAACATCTCGTTAACAAGACAATCAAACTTGTTTTTACAACACCAAACAATTACGACCGTGTTTAAATATACAATCGGACTCAATTTGCGCTAATATCTTTGTCTAACTTATGCAAATCAATGACTCTGAAATCTTAGTCACTCTTGAACTTGCATTATTATTTTAGTTTCCCTTGACAATGGCACCAAGATGTCGCGCCGAAGCAGTTTAAATTTACGTATTCGTATACAAAGCGCCAATGTTTGGCTCAGAAAACCGCGCTACTTAAATTATTGTAAGTTTGTTACATATAACTAACCTGGTGTTATGAGGCAAAACAAACACAGTCTTGTTCCCGGATAGTTTCCCACCAGAGGGCGCATTATTCACTTCCATCCTTAACCAAGCCCCAGCACCGCTAGGCTTGTAGTACCACGAACCGACAGACGAGTTCGGAGCTGATATTATTCCTAAACCCAGTTTGTTGCCCTCGATATCTTTGGCCAGCGGCTCAGGCTTTAGATAATTAGGAATCTTGGTACCGAATGGAACAGCTGGTTTGCCGGTGACATCACTAATAAGAAAACCCTCATTGGGGGTTGTTGTCGTGTTGTAGGCAATAGGCGGGAAATACGCTCTAAACGAAGAAACCACTGGAGGGTCATTGACGGGAATCACGCGGCCATTGAACGTGATTGGCTTCCCTGTTAAGCGGTACAGATAATCGACACCTTCTACCCTTTTTGAAAAAGCTCGGAACTCTGGCATTTTCTGAAAAGGAAGAATTAACACGGACTTAGAACCGCACAGTTTGTTTCATACTTACATTTTAAGATGGTGTGAATGTTGTGTTGCATTTTTTATTCATTCTAGCTTTGTTGAATCCCTAGAGAGAGCTTCGGAGTATAAGACATCAAGCTTCTTCTAGCACCTCTATTTGATATGTATCGATGCAAAGAAACTTAATAAGCCTAGTTGCCTAACTCATCCTTGGCTTTAACAATGTTAAATAATCACACACCAGATCTTTTTGCAAAAAAAAATTAGTTATAGCATTTAACGGGAAAGAACTAGTAAAAATTGCAATAGGCGGTTCCTTATCCTACAAAATGGACTTTTTTTTGAAAAAGTTTGCCTTTGGAATATTTTTATCAAAGCGGATGTAATGATATTTTCCAGTGCGTAACCAATCAGGTTATAGGGCCTCATGTTTATTGTAAACTGTTGCTTCGCTGTTTACTTAGAAAGTTAACTACTATTTTAAGGCTTTTATCCATAAAATAAAAATACAACGCCTACCGGAGCTGCGCCTTCTTTATCCCTTGCTGTGGATAAGTAAAAAATTAATGTGGTTATCAGTACGTGTTGAAGAATTAAAGGGAAAACTCAGTTGGCAGAACAATTTTTTCCGTGTTGATGAAAAGTTCGTAGAACATATGTTTGAAAACAAAACTATCCACGTACTTAAAGTGCCTATCAAACCTATTTTTTTAAGTTCCAGATTAAAACTGTTGTCATCTGTGAACTCAAAAATCGAATAACCAAAGAAAATTTCCAC
>JAOBRD021063792.1:0-11399 GCA_027575215.2 Hydrozoanthus sils | reverse complement strand
CAATATTTTACATGTCTAAATGGGTGAAGCGGTCTGAAGCAGCAACTGAGGAACAGCTTGAGGCACTTCACAATTTTTAAGAAACATTGCAAGAAGTTGACGAAGTTGGCCACAGATTAAGTAGCTCTCTTTCATGTTCTAACAAACTGCTCCTCTTTGATATGTTTCAGTCTACACATCTACAAGTGGCAATAGAATTTCATTTGTTCTCAAAATCTAATTGCAGATAATACACAAATATTTCCCAAATTCTTCAAACCGAATTCAGAGGTGTACTCTGAAATTTCCTGCCACACACACTGTAAATAAACTAGTTAAGTAAAACATGTTAACATTGAATTATATGTGATTTGTTAGTTGTTTATGAACAAGTAAACCAGGGAACTACAAGAGGTGGGAAAATTTGCTCTGAGCGAAGAACACAGTTGCAGGTTTCCAGTGGCAGCATATACGTAAGTTCCAGGAGGAATCAATCTTATCAAACATCCACTTAATTGACTGTAAGCCAGGTACTGTATATTTGACTCTGGTAATCAATTACAATTTTAACTATAGATAGTAAATGCTTAAATGCATCACTACATGAGAAAACATTAATATGCTGTCTATTTAATAGTCACACTTACATCAAATAATAAGAGTTCACAAAACATGATCTATCTTCAGGTTATGTTAAAACAATCTTCAGAGGCCAGTGCAAACCCACACCAACAGATTTTCCTCTCTTTAGGAATGGACCTAGTTTTGTGTATGGTGCTGAGTGCAAAGATGAGTTCAGGTCGTGCATGGTCTCACTTGCTATCAGTTAATAATTCAACAATACTCATCTGACTGTCATTAATGTAATATTACTTCTCAACCGTGTCACTGTTCCTTAATTAACTCCACTGATAGTAACTTATTAGCTTATTTTGCAAGGTGATTTGTGTTAAAGGTATTCAAAGTTTTGTGTTTACTGCATGTATCACAACTATATACATGAAATTAATCTCTTTTTCTCAATACAGTCAATTTTCAAATGGGGAAAAGTGCACAATCTGGAATTTTCACCCATTTCTATGAGCTTATTATTCTTCCACTATCCAGTCTCTCCACCCTAAATCAACAATTATCAGGCCAAACGCTAGGTTTGGCAGGCAAGTTTATCACCTGACTCTTCTGAGGGAGGCCTGGTTGTTGGTTAGGAAAGACATCACCTCCATTGTTATGCTGGAACAGCACAGGTAAAATTAAGGTTGTTAAGTCTGTTTATTGTTCTATTGGGATCACTGAATGCCTATCAAAAGCATTTTGCACTTTCTGCACTGAACAACCTGCAAGAAAATTTTGGCTTCAAATTGTACTAATCAGTTGTTTTTTATTTTGAAATCCTTACCAGAAAGATAAAAAAATTTATTCCAAAGCAACATTTGGGACAAAATACTGTAATAGTAATTATTGTTGTTAGCAAAACCTAGCAAAAAATGTTTCCTATAAAGGATGGATAGCTTGTCAATCGTGTAAACAGTAGCAATAGAATAAATTAATTCTTAGTACTCCGGAGTTCTGAATAATAGTACAGAGTGGATAATGAGACAAAGTGAAAAAAATCTCCCAATTTCAGTGTGTAGTACAGGGTAAAATAATAGCCCAGTCTGATTGGAAAAATGTTAAATTAAAATTAATAATATTAATAATTTTATATTAGTAACAGTACATGGAAAAGTCCAATAAAAAATTGTCAAGCTTCTTTTATAATTTCAAAAAAGGTGTCTTCTGCATTGTGCAAGTGTCAGGCATATCCATTGAGACAAGTCTCTATGAACAGTTGAAAAATAAAGTCGTTTTATTTAGTTTGTTATGGATTACTGATAAAAAGAGTGTGAACAAGGCTCCGCGTCGAAAGCTTACTATTGCTTTCAAATATCATTGTACTGGGTATTTTAAAGTTAAATCATACTGAACCAGTACAGCAAAACATTCACAAAAGCAATAATTTTTGTATGTATGATTATTAGAGGCTCTAGATTTGGACTTACCATTGTCTGATATCAATATAATTTACTGTCACTGAATTTTTAAGAATTTTCCACTCTACACTATTTTTTGGTCCAATACTATTATTAAATTTGGAAAATTTTTCAATCCTGTAACATCAATACAATTCAGAACTAAAGAGTATATTATGTTTTTACAATTATATGACTACTTGTAATCGATTTGAGCAACAGTTATGTTATAAAGCAATCTTATAATTATATTACACAAAATTTTGCACTGTACTAATGCATTTTTTAGCTAATCGCTGTTTGTCCATGCATTCTTACGGCCCACACTGACCCTGCATATACTGCTAAGCAGATCCAAAGTGCTGTAATTTTGGTGGACAGCATGAAAGTCGAGAGCAAAAGATCAGTCCGGCTAGATCAAGCAAATTCTTTCCAATAATATCTGAGGCAAGCACGTTTGTGCAAGCTCTTTTTGATAAGGTGATCTCCTTGGATTCAAGTACTATTGAGGAAAGTGCAACATATGACCATGCTGGTCTACTGTCCTACACAACTTCTGCATTTGGTCAGATGCCTGCACATGTGTTTCCTTTATGGTGTGTAAAATTCGGTATAAGTTCTACTGGTCTTAAAGAAGACCTTGTAACGAGACCGAGAAAATGCAACAAGTACAAACCACTGGCAGTGTCCGGGTTGCATTCTCAATGAGAGGTTACCAACAACTAGGAAATTTTGTCATTTTTGCAAGTCCTTCATAACAAAAAATTAAGTGATATATCGACTGAAGTGTGGCCACCTAGCTCACATAGAGTGTAGCAGAAGTGGGCAAGAAGGCAGCTGCTCCATATGTAAGAAACTTGTCGATGAGGTGGTTCTTGAGACATAGACCCGTGCCAAGAATAGATTTTCTAAGCCAGGAAACGATGAAACAGACCATTTGCATGTTGATGACAATGAACTTAAATCCAAGGAGAACCAGAAGAAGCTTCTTAAGAAGAAAAACTTGTTGCATATCTGGGAGAACTAGCAGAGAAGGCTAATAAAAACAGGGAGCAACGAGGATCATTATCCAGAACAAAAATAATCTCAGGTGAGTTAAGGCATGGGACAAACTTTGTCAGATACCCCCAGCAATGATTTATGCAAATATATTCAGTCTATTGTTTTGCTCTACTCGGAAAGCCAGTGCGTGCTACGAAGATTTCACGAAAGTGGTTTTTGAATTGCCCGCCTTGTGCAATTGCGGAAACATAAGCCGTCAAATAAGAATTTATCGTTTCGCATGTAAGCTGATAAATGTTATGTGTCAATGGCAAACGTTTGGGCCATTTTAAATTATTTTTCAGTAAGCTACGCTGCTAAACGCTGTTTATACCATTTGCATTACCGAAATCAATCAACAAGTAACAAATGTTTAAATTAAAAGCAATTCCTGGAAGTATAAATTTATGAAAAAACATAAGATCGGCAATGAAGTTTCCCTATCGTGTGAAAACAACTGGGCAGCTGTCATGAAGATCAAACTGATAGTGAAATAAACCGTATTGTCAATGCATTGCTTCTCGTCGTACTTCACCTATTAAGTCTAAGTTAGATAAATGCTAACTTACTTCGGCATTCTGCCGGTGGGACATTATGGAATGGTTTGGTCACCGGATTAGGATATGATACAGTCAATCACTCCATGGATTTTGCTGTTTCGTTACAACATCATCAAAATTGAATATAAGCCACCAGTACTCGGGGAAAATATTTGCGGTTGCGATTCTCCCTCCGTACTAATACACCATTGCACGCCTACCGTTTAAACGTTGTATGCTGTTATTCGTGCATTGAAAATCAAAATGCATGTCAAACTAATTGAACATGAACAATATGAAAAAGCTTTGTCCGCTGTTACTTTAAAGCTTAAGAGACGCAAAAGCAAGTTATTTTTCTGCTACTTTCTTACTGAGTGTATTTTAAGTGAGTGTTTGAATTACCTTTATACGTTGAGTACAACTCGAGATATGTATTTTTTCTTCACAAAAGTCTTATCGGACATGATACTCAGAGGTTCGGTGAAGTTTTTCAAAGATTGTACTATCCATACATCAAACTTGTTGTATTCTAATCACTCTGCAGTGAACCTGCATACAAATTATTTATAAACTTATATAAAGACATTGAGACAAACAGTCTTTCCAGGGAGGGGCATCTCATTTAATTACCAGCGTTATCAATCCTTCTTTTACAGCTTTATGAGCAAAATTAAAATTTTGTGAAAAGTTGAGATACCTTCGATGGTAACTCGTAGAACTAACTCTGCTTAAATATCCTAGTCCTAATTACAATTGCAAATATTGTTAACAAACGTACGTACATTCTGCACGAACTTCATTTAACAATAACTTATAACTACCTTGTTTACGCTCAATTGCCCTACATTCCGTTGATAAATATATAACTATGACATAGTTAAACTCAACAAGTTACAAAGACGCAAAAGCAAGTTATTTTTATATTACTTTGGTATTGAGTTTATTTTAAGTGAAAGTTTGAATCATTTTTATACGTTGAGTAAAACTCAAGATATGTATTTTTTCTTCACAAAAGTATTATCCGACATGATTCAGAGTAGCGGTGAAGTTTTTCAAAGGTTAGCCATATCCACGCATCGCACTTCAGCTTTCGACATAGTTTAACTCAATAAGTTTAACAGACGCAAAAGCAAGTTATTTTTCTGCTACTTTCGTATTGAGTGTATTTTAAGTGAATGATTGAATAATTTTCATACGTTGAGTACAACTCGAGAAATGTATTTTTTCTTCACAAAAGTATTATCGGACATGATTCAGAGTTGCGGTGAAGTTTTCCAAAGATAACCTAGCTAGACGCAAAAGCAGGGTATGTATTTTGTGGTAAGGAAAATTGTTTCGGACACGATTTGACGGTAAAGCGAAGTATTGCAGCAAAGATCCTATTCATATATCCCCACAGTTCAACTTCCTAGAAAAACAGAGGCAACATTATAATGCAGCATAGTCTTGTTCGAGACAATTAGAGAACGAGTCATTCACATATATAATACCGCATGGTTTTGTTCGAGACACTTAGAAAACGAGTCTTATACATGTATTACAAAGTGCGATATTCAATAAGTTAAGATTTAATATACCCACAAACATGCGCTTTGTGGATGCTTTATCAATATATTTTTCAAAAGTAGCGCGATTACACCTCAGGACTAGCACAACACAAAAGATTTCCGTTCTAACAATAGGCCACTTCCGCAACTGATTAGATCAAAGCAGAGCTCCGAAAACGAAGTTTCTGCGAACCTCAACCGGGGACTCTCGAAGGGAAGGGCAAGAGAAAACTAAAAAGTCGCTTTGCCGGCAAGGAAAATCATCTCAAATCATTTCAGTTTTTGCCAAAACTGAAAGTCCTAAACGTGTTTTACCACAATCAAACTGCGCATCACGTTTCTGAGCTGTGTTGTTCGAATTATTTGACTTCAAAACCGCCATTTTGCAAAGTTTTGACTTTGATTAAGAATATTTTACAAGACACGCGTCCTGGACATCGAGCACAGTTTATTTCACTAACTTCAGTCCAAGGACAATTGAATCGACATAACTTGGATAAGTGTAATGCACAAAAAGTTTGCCGGCGAGGCAATCAAAAATAAGTATTAAATTTTGCACCAAAATCGTAAAAAAGGACGTTTACAAATTCCAGCAAAAATATAAAAACTATGTTGAAATATAGAGCTTATTTTTCTGAAAATGTTGGTACCAAGACGAACAAAATTGGCCAAGGAACAGCCGAGTAATTGCAAAAAAACAGTTTTCGGGGACACCGCCAACCGTGGTCCATGCCTTAATTGATCTGAGACGAAAATTGGAGATCCTGGGGCAAATCAAAAATAATGCCTTTTCTGGTTCTCTATTAAGTTAAAGACCATCCCACTTGACTTTCACTTTTTCTAGTTTTTGTCTGACAAGTCCAAGGGGAAAAGCCAAAAACCTTTCCAGATCCGAACCTTATTTTAAATTCGAAACGATTAGCGCTAAACATAATTATTTCGGCTAAACTGATTTGCAGACCAAAATATCGAAGGTAAACCTCGCTCCATGTATAAGCAACCAAATATTCTCGGAATCATTGTTAGGGTTAGGAGTAATGGTGAGGGTTGGGGTAAGAATTATGTGACATATCTTTTAAACCCCGAAATGAAAATGTGGAGTTTAAAGACTACAAACTGCTTAAAATGTGAAGTTTGGCAGCTATTACTGTATGCATAATTCAGTATGGGTGAGTACGGAAATCTTACCATTATTTCTAAAATTTTCTTGATATACCATCGTACGAGAGATATTAGTAAATGTAATTATAATAAATAAAAAAGAGTTATTAATGAAAAGAAAACTATTAACCAAGTGGCGTTACTAAATTTTCGAGCAAAATTTCAGACTTTTTAAAACAACTAGCACTTTTTTACAAATACAAATACCTTCCGCTTATTCTACTGGTCGTTCCTCTTTGTCAGTTCTGTACCTATACCCTCTTTCGGTCAAGGAAGCGCGCAATTTGTGTCGGGGGTGTTTGAGTTACACACAAGTTCCTTCGAAATTTTCTTTCTAGCTTTTTCCTTAGCATTAGTATGGGCTCCGTATAGGGACATTTAAACACTCCCAAATAGCAATTTTTTTTCCTTTTGTCGAGGTAATCTTGCGGTGAAACGGATGTTCTTCGCTCACCGTGCAGCAAAAAACTAATTTCACACAACCATGTTAAACTTCTCCCAGTTCTTTCTCTCGCGGCAATTTCTATCACTTTTTAGCAAAGTGATTTCTTTATCTGTACACTTGTTTCATTTCAAATATTTCAGCGATAGCTATTTCCTTTTAAGATCTATTCCTCGATATGCCATGGAAATAGTATTTTACGAACATGCAAACTTTCGGATAAAATAACTTGGAGAAATCAGACCTCGACGATGATATTGTCCATCAAAACTATTCGAATCTTCATTTTAGTTTAAGCCAATCAGAACACTCGAACCCAATCCCAACCCAATCGACCAACATTTGCCACAGACCAGTTGTCTTAAAGTTAGTTGTTGCCTAAGCTGCATTTTCAAGACATTTGTGATGAATTTTCAGTGGGCTTCCAGAAGAACTGTTCAAAATGTGGCAAGTCGAACTCCAAAAATAGACAATCCTTGACGTTCACTGAAAATTAGTAGTTGTAAAGAAATTTGACCAAATATGTTATGCTAACACAGAGACATCTTACCTACAATAACTTAAAAGTTATGTTTAGGTTCTAATTGATTCCTTCATTTCGAGAGGATTTTTAGAATTGTGTTTTTTTTCTCACCCTTGCATTACCAAACATATGTAAGGACTATATTTATACTATGGTTATAACTATTCAAATCTATTTTATTGCTATTTTCTGTTTAAAACCAACGATTTTGTATCTGTGTCCGTAAAACACTAAGGTAGTCCAAGGTATGTAAAACATATGTTTTGCCTATCTGAAAGCTAGGTAAGGAACACATGTTAGCATTAAAATAACGGTGTTAATGCTATGTAAAAAGTGAACATAGTTACAAGATAGCTATGTCTTTCCTATTCAGTTACAACACTTCGATCAATCAGATTAACATAGGTTGTACATAGATACTATTTATCTACTATGTCCAATGCAAAATGGTTTTTTAATAGCTATGTATTTCCTATTTGACAAAAATATTATCATGCAGTTAACATAGGTTTGTACATAGATACTAATTATCTACTATGTCCAATTTAACAAAGCTTTTTCATAGTTATGTATTTCAAAAACTCTGTGATAAACTTAATGAGTGCAAACCTGAAGCTCTCTTTATAACACCAATTTTAGTTTTTTTCTATATGTTAATTAGAACCCATTTATCTAGTCATATGCGAACTTGTAAATTAATCGCACTGACGGTGGCAGTGAGCATTGCCGAAACATGTTTGTCATAAAGAAAGTCATTATTTTCATCAAGCTATGTATTTCCTAATTGACAAAAAAATTCTTTCATGCTGTTAACAATGTAGGTATTTTCACCAGCTAGCTACATAAATTAATTATTTATGTAAGACTAAGCAAACGTAGAGTTAATTAAATTATTGATTAACAATCAAAAAAGATTGGACTTATTGCCTACCAAGTTTCATGCAAACCGATACAAAACTGACAGAATTAAGGGAGGGGGGGGGGGGGGAGCTAGAAAGGGAATGGGTTGGAAAAGGGCATCAGAAGGAGAGTGTTAATCACAATTTTAATTTAATGACGAAAATAAAGTGTTATTGTTGTTATAATTTAAGCCTTTTTCAATTTATATTAGGGACCCACGCCTACAGCATCATAGAACAAGTATTTTACATCCTTTTAGCAATCACACCACTTCATGCCACAAAATAGTTCGTGGTCCTCTTTATTGAGAAGCAATCAATAATAGGGATCACGAATGAAAACATAGCTAGTTGGTAATGAGATCTGAAACAGCATGTTGTGCTTATGATACATAGTTCGAAACAAGTGGGTATATATAATTGTGTCATGTTTTCAAACTTAATCTTCACCCTAGCTAACCAAAAAAGAAAGACTGGTTTGAAAAAAAATAGAACCACAGCATAAAAAATTAATTTGCTTAACTTGCTTTGCATTTCTTCATTTTCACCTGTTAAGTTCTCATGACTGTAGCTTCAGGATGTGTTCCATTGGTTAGCCTGCAACAAATCCAGCTATTAAATCTTTCATTTGGAAACATCCACCACCCATTAACTGGTCCAAAATTCGTAATTCCTTCTGGTATGTGGTGCAGGATATCTGAAATACATTCAACACAATCCGTAGTGAACATACTGTAGTTAAGTTCAACTAAAATTGAGAATATTATATCCATACCCGAATCAAAGTTATGTGTGACTGTATTTATTTATTAGCAGGTAACGAATTATTTTTCATGTTTACATCTCACTGCATGGCTTCTAATTAATTTTAATTACAAGAAACATGGTAATACGATATGAAAGATCAAGCACTAGGTTTTGTTATGTAATTGACATCTCCAGCCTTTTTTCTGTTGGAGTTTAACAAAAATCAACCCTTCGATGGGCCGGGGATATGGAATTCTGGAATATATTTGTTCCAAAACAAATTTAAAAGTAATCGATACATGTGCATCAAATTTATAAGTAAAGAAGAGTAAAATCAGCTAGTACAATTTATATGTTTTAAAAATTCTCTGGTACGACAAAGTTCTAAATGACATATATTTATAATTAAATGACAAACTGCAAGTTTGTATGTATTTCTTCCAGGAAGGGGGTGGGGTAGGGAGAGTACCCTTTTGATGTTAAGATGTACTTAAGGGTGTGCCACCCTAAATCAAAATCCTGACCCTATTCCTCACTTGAATTTCTAAAATTGATACCCTACGTATATTCCAGGGCTGAGTTGTTCAAAATAGGATCAGTCCTTATCCAAGGTTAATTACCATGGCAACTAGAGCTATCGCTAATTAGCTTGACCTTTAAGTCAAAAATCGTACCCTTCTCCTGGCCAAAGTAGAAAATGATACCCTACCCATGGTTTGTTAATAATGCCATAGATGCTGTCTTAACATCTCTCCCAACACCGTACCAGAAACAGTATTTATAATGTTAACTACCTAACCAGTTCAAAATTAGGTGCCTTATTGCAGACCTCTGGCAAACATGATTACCTACGCTAGACTGTCGGAGCTTGAGTTTAAACCATATCCTATAGCTACAGGCAAGGGTAATATATATATTTATATATATGTACTCAAATGTACCTCATATGGGAGAGTACCCCCAGATATTTCTCTGGTATTCCTAAAATTGTTAATTGCCATTAATAATTGTCTTGTGTCTTGATCTGATGATGAACTAAGAACTTATTCTTGAAATGAGTAAAACCAAAATTAATGAGATTTACATTTAAAAATTGCATTAAGTTACAAGTAAACAAACAATGAGTTTCTCTCTTTAAAAATGGTTTGTCTCTATTCCCTCAAACCCTAAAGACATTATCATCTTCCTTCCAATAGGATCAGTTGTATCAACAGTACATGCAGTTTCCTTAGGTTTTACTTTATTTGTGTCCATAAAGTAACATTGCACTCTGGCAGTGAAAATCAAAAAACAAAGCAAGTTCATACATTAGCATAACAGTATTGACAAGCTGTGTAGATAAAAAGACCTCATCAAGCAATACTTATATGCCTTGCAAGACAAAACCAAGTGTTTAATTACTTGGGCCGGTAGGCCACAAGTATAGAATCCAGCGGCGTTTTTATTTTTGTTTGTTTTTTTTTGTTGTTACATTAGTGCCTCCATATATGCACGCCTGCGTGGTTTGGTCTGTTTTGAAGTCACGTGATCAGAGATTGCACCATCGCACAATAGCCAACCTTGGTAAAAGTTTGGTAAAAGCGTGTTTGTCGCTTGAGAGGAAGACGTTTATGCTTGGGAAATATTGGTTTTCTTTAGGATTTTATAGCCCTTGTAACATACATTTACCCACTCACATTATCGCTTTTAAAGTGACGACCGACAAGCAGGGGCCACAACAAAATTCCTTGCTTTAGCTTTCTAAGATAAAGTGAACATATTGAGAAACTGAGTGGACGTGTTGAGAATATATTGAATCACATTGAACAAAGGAACTGCTTGAGGCAAGTATTAAAACAGACTTGTTATTTTAAAAGTAACTGCAATTGAACAACAACTTGTCTTACGCGAAAAGCGAAGCTTGAATTTCAAGAAAACGCTGATGTCAAGAGCTTGAAGTCACAACACTTGGGTGATCAATAGAGGTGGGACAAATCACAAGTTTTAGTTGTTTATATTGAATACATACGAATTGTTCTTTCATGCTTTTGAATATCTGAAGAATTGAAAGAAATTATGTTGGGTGTTGTGTGTTGTTGGTTTTCTTTGTTTATTAACAGCCGTCGCTAACGACATAGATTTTATAAAGCTGTCGCAACAAAAAAAAATCGAAATCAACTTGAGCTAGCATTTAGAAAGAGCAGATAATTAAAGGCGAGCCGTTCGACATGCTAAGAACTGAAGAACAAAAAAAATTTTCCGAAGTCTTCACGAATTCATTGTTAAATTACACGAGCGTGTGTTCGCGTTCTAAAGAACGTAATTCGCTGCAGGTATTTCAGTGCAGGTCTCGAAAGACATAAATCAAGGCGCAAGTGTTTCAGAAATCGGAAACAAAGGGGAGAAAACTCCATTTTTTAAAAAAGACTTAATCAAATTTATATCCGAGAGTGGAGTGTTTCGGAGTTACTGCAAACGAAAAATTTATAACCCTCGACCGGCTGTTTTAAATCAAAAGTGCTGGTCGACAGTG
>JAOBRD021063572.1:0-11401 GCA_027575215.2 Hydrozoanthus sils | reverse complement strand
CCACCCCCCCCCCCCCCCCCCCCCACACACACACACACACACACACAAACTAATGGAGTAAGAAACTGAGAAGGGTTGACCTAGAGGCTACGAATTAGCTATACTACGCTACCACTAGAGATTCAGTTTTCTATTTTTATTTTTATCACCTAACATAGAAAATGAGAACAAGTAATGTAAATGCCGTATAGGAGAAAGAAAATAGAGCGTTGCGTTTATTGATTGTGATTTCTTTCTAGCTTTCATCGACCGCGTAAGAAAGTTGGTATATATATTAGCTGTCAATTAGGCAATTTCAAACTCTTGCGCAGTTCGTATATCCCACTGTTTTGGGCCACAGGTCTTACAAATGTTACGTTTTCTAAGATATAAAATTGTTTTTGCCTTTGTACGTTAATTGATAATGATTTGCAGTGTTTATTTCCCATTGCTTTATCTGGGCGACAGGATTCAGGATATTTGTAAGACCTGTAGACCGCCAAAACAGTGGGATATACGCACTGCGCATGAGTGTGAAATGACTAATACTGCAGTATTTGTCGTCGAGCTGGCCGTTTGTAAAAGTTCTTTTGTATCAAAAATATCTCAGTAAATACCATCATATATCATTGTGCATCAGTACCTTAAACAGTTTTACTCAATTTAAACATTTATGAGCTCGGTAAATTTGTAAAACAATGGAAAATTACTCGCTTTTTTAACAAGAACAACTTTAAAAGAACAATAAGTTTCAGATTGGCCAAAATTTTAGAACAAGCTGAGGCTCGGGCTTGATAGATAATTTTTCTTAACTTTAGCTATCCCAACACTACAGAATAATCAAATTGAATGATTCCTGGCTTTTTTTAAAATCACTGTCATTGCTTTAAATTATACAATGAACACGTATACTTGCCCTGAAGTTAGTTCTTTACAATGTGCGTGTATTGCAATACATCAGGCTTAGTTTCATTCGATTTAAATCACACATAGAAGTAAGAACAATTTAAGAACAATTTGAGGCTCAAATCGCCAAAAAATTAAGAACAACGAGCCTCGTTCTTATTAAAAAAGGCGTGTAAAAATTTAAAGATAGATTTCATTGTCGTATCAAACGTGATTCGAAAGCACTAGCCTTTCGTTAAAAAAAGTGTTTGCTTTTCTTGTTTGCAATGTATATACTCCTTTTTTTAGAAAATCGGTTCTTGGAATAATTTTCATTAACTTGTGGAAACAGGAGAATTTTGAACGTTCATGGCGCAGCGCTTTAACAAACGACAAACTTGCAATTGCGATTGCCGGACTTAAACGCTTCCAGTAGTAAATGGCGTTTTGTTATTTTGTCTCAAATCTCGCAACGAGGATGTCGAACAGCAAATTTTGTAGTGGGGGGGGGGGGGGGTTGTGAATTGGATGGACTTTGCACTACTGAAAAAACTAGAACAAAAGGACATGCACAATTTACCAAAGATATGTCACAAAGCGTCAATAAAACAGGCCAAATCATTTGCCAGTTTACAGACAATCAACGTTTTTAGAGCCCGCGGAATACTGTTATTGATGCGTTTTTTCCAGGAAGCAAGAAGCGAAAGCTACTTTTATGAGAACGCGGTGGGTTGAAAGGCACTCGATATTTGAAACCATATTCGGATTGTATGAGTTTATTGTCATCACACTCGGTGAAGTCTGCGAGACGTTAAATGATGATCGCTTCTATCCGAATGATGAGGAATGAAGTTTAGGTGCTAAAACTAAGGCTCTGGTAAATGGACTGAGACATGCTTTGAAGAACTTGGACACATCTTGAACTCTGTCTGTGCAAAGGAGATGATAGATCCCACATACGCCCAGTTGTCTCTCCTCTTCAACGTCGCCTTGTAGATGTTTGGTTTCAAAAGGATTAAAAATGTAATCACCTTTTACCATAGCATTAGTGCTGAAATCGACGTGTTGTTCCTACGCATGTATCAGAAAGTATTAAGCCTTGCCGAGCTGGCGGAGTCGAGTGAGGACCACCTTCGTTTGTGTAATAGGCAACAGAAGCAATACGCTTGCAGAGTCACCCGCAGATTACTGAAGGCGGACAACGGCAATAGCGAATACCCTTTCTAGCTTAATCTGTTCAGAACTGAAATGCTGCTTAAGAAAAGACACTGAAATGAGCCCACTATGAGCTCTCATTCCTTCTGTGATGTTAGCTGAACTTGCTACCGTTCTGCAAAATAAGTGGGATTACTTACTGCCAGTCTAATCAGCATTTCAGAGTGAGTTGCATGCTTCGTTGACACAGTTATTGAAACAAGCCCCTTGGCGAAACATGCAGATACCAATAAGTTCTCAACAATCTACAGCTGCTCAAGATTCCAGCGGTACAGCAATGGGAAGCACAGAAGTGGAGCAATAGTTCTCATGTATGATAAGAGTGCACATCTGGTTCAGGAGCTTAATGACCACTGAAAGACTATCCAACCAATAAAGTCGTTCCGTTTGTCAGGAGTTAGAACAAGTTTCATAGACTTCATCACTTCCATATTATAGGTGTAAGGGAATATAAAAGAAGATTAAACATTACACAACCAAGAAAGTGTTATTACAAAAATACAGTGGGCCCGCCGTTATATGGCCGGAATAGGCTGCCTTCTAATATAAGACAATCAATGTCTCTTGAGTCTTCGACACTTAGATACATTTAGATTTTACAAAGCTGTATATGACCGTGTTGAAATAAAGGTTTGTATTTATGAATGTATGTATGTATGTAAAAGGAACTTGTTGTTGTTAAAACAAGCAACAAAAATGGGACAAAGATTGAAAACGCTAAGATTAGATAAAAGTTACGTACGTTCATGAAAGACTAAAAATCTGAGTTAAAACATCAAAATGAAAACCTAAAAAAACCCAGGCCTGTCCCAAAGGTGCCCGTATTAGAGAGGTTTGACTGTATATGTTTCCGATCCGCTGGGGATAAACTGATAATTGTAAAATACTCTCGAGCATATTCACATAAAAGTATATATATGTACCGCCTTAATCTTTACCTTTGAAAGATTCCCCATACCCCGTACACAGAACACTCTAGATGCAATCAATGGAAACCAGTGGTTTAGTGTTTAGATCAAGGAAGAGTCTATCACCAAGGACTCATTAGCGCCTTCATTACACCATGTGGATTTATGAATGGGTAAGGACCCCAATAGGAATCTAAACTGGCCCAAGTACTTTTCAAACACATATAGTAGGACTGAAATTCTGGGTGATCTGAGAGATGAAAGTGCTGCAGTTAGATGATTAAAAACCCCAAGAGAAAACTTTAGAAACATTAATTGGTTGCACAACTAGTCAATCCATTCTTGCTTTCCAAGACCACCCCCCCCCCCCCCCCCATGCCTTACATTGTACACACTGATTCAAGGAACTTCGAAATAATTATATCTTTTTTTATCCAAGCTACATATAAAAGAGCGTACAACACACAGTGCATGTGACCACTAGTGTATATGGCCCGTAACATCACATGTATGACCATGTATATTGCCCGTAATATCACATGCAGGTCATGTATGTTGCCCGTAATATCACGTGCAGATCATGTATGTTGCCCGTAATATCACATACAGATCATGTATGTTGCCCGTAATATCACATACAGATCATGTATGTTGCCCGTAATATCACATGTATGACCATGTATATTGCCCGTAAATCACATGCAGATCATGTATGTTGCCCATAATATCACGTGTAGATCCTGTATATTGCCCGTAATATCACATGCAGATCATGTATGCTGCCCGTAATATTACATACAGATCATGTATGTTGCCCGTAATATCACATGTATGACCATGTATATTGCCCGTAAATCACATGCAGATCATGTATGTTGCCCATAATATCACATGCAGATCATGTATGTTGCCCGTAATATCACATGCAGATCATGTATGTTGCCCGTAATATCACATACAGATCATGTATGTTGCCCGTAATATCACATGCAGATCATGTATGTTGCCCGTAAATCACATGGAAATCATGTATGTTGCCCGGAATATCACATGCAGATCATGTATGTTGCCCGTAAATCACATGCAGATCATGTATGTTGCTCGTAATATCACATGCAGATCCTGTATAATGCCTGGAATATCACATGCAGATCATGTATGTTGCCCGTAATATCACATACAGATCATGTATATTGCCGTAAACCACATGCAGATCATGTATATTGCCCGTAAATCACATGCAGATCATGTATGTTGCCCGTAATATCACATGGAGATCATGTATATTGCCAGTATTATTACATTCATGATTAGTGCGAGATTCAGTACTTGCTCGTTTAACGCCTAAGATATAATGATTTTGGCTAGTGTGGCCTGTGCAGTTGGCTGGGCACCAGTCCACCGTGCGGGAGGTCCGCGACCTTTACTCAAGCTTTTAACTATATATAAAAGAAGGATGGTGCCTTTGCCGCAACTTGTGAAAGTATATATACTATCGTGTTACTTAGAACAGAAACTCAAAGCGTAGATCCTTGGAGACCTTAACAAGTGGGTTGTAAAACTTGTTAGCTCAGGGTAGTGAAGCAAAAAACTTGACTTTAAAAGCTCTCAAATCAAAGGTCAGGAGGCCACATCTTTTAGCAACAGGAAACTCAGAGTTGAACTATAATTCGTTTCATCGCAGTGCCGTATTGCTCTAACTGCATTTTCTTTCATTTCAGCTACAAATTTAACCTAAAGTGCAAAATTACTTTAAAATCATATGCCATACCAGCGTTATAATGGTGAAAGCAAATACGCGAAGAATGAAATCATAAAAGACACCTTTACCTCCTCGTAGTCTTGTAATTTCTTAGTCCTTCTCACCTCGCTGTCAGATCAACCACATAATGTAATAAAATATACAGGTGGTTGGCATCTTTAGCTAGTCAATATCTTAAAATAAAACACAGGGTATATATGTAAGTGATAAGTTGATTTCGAATTATGATAAGTAAACTCAATGCCAACCAATTCACGCCTTTCCTGTTTTTTTTTTTGCATCGGCTTTGCAATGTTTTTTCTAACTTAAATAATCTGCGTTCAGTAACTTATGAATTTATGAATCTTTCAGAAATTCTTTAAAGTAAGGACCCACTATAGTTGCTTTTTTTGCATTTTGTGGTTAAACGAATTCTACGTGACTCATCACTTCGTTTTAACCAAACTTGTATGAATAATATACATCAGTTAAAACACTGATTCCATTTCACTCGAGTCATTTTACCGTTTTCAAATTGAAAATATTTACACTGGTATTTTTTTATGCTGTAATGACAAAACCAACAAAACTGAAAAAAATCTGCAAATTCACAAAACGGAACAGGTGGAATAAAACATGTCTTAAATATATTCAGTCAATCTAGATTTTCTAAATTCTTAGTACAAGTGGCCAAAATGTTCACCATTGCCATCTATTGAATTCCTCAAAGGAAACACAAAGAGACAAATATCAACATAGGTCTTGTATTTGTTAAAACGACATCAATTATCACTTTCAATTGAAAGTTTTGTTTTAGTCTAGTTTAGAATGGAAGTGATAAAAACACACGGTGAAAAATTACGCCTTTAGCAAACATAATCAATCAATTTGTGAAGATGCTTCGTCGCGATAATCCTACCACACTTAATAAGCAAGAATTGTTCTCATATTTTTTAATTCACTGGCTTGCTTGTATTTTGATGTCACAAATGTCTAGTTTTCTAACATTGTCAAGAGACTGGCTCTTGCCATTGTTAAAAAGGCTATGGCTCTGCAAAACAGTACTTTTTACACAGTACTTTTTACACAAGCTCTTTGTCAAAAATTACTCCAACAAAACAAAAAAAATTAAAATAAAACAAAATGAGACTGAACGGATTTGACAAGAACGACTAAGTCAGAATAGAATAGAGCAAAGCAAACGAGAACGAGTTAGAAAAAGAAAAGGAAGAGAGCAGATGTAGAAGTAGAATCGCTGAGGTAAACAGAGCGAAACAGAGCAAAATATATCAGAAGAAAAATAATAAATCCACATTATCTTCGTTGTGTTTTTAAACACATTTTTTTTAAAATTGTTGTTGAAATAGCGCAAGCTGTTTTAAAAAGGTTTCCACCTGACTTCAAACTCGACCAGTTTAGTTCGAAACCGAAAACACTATAGCAATGGTTTAGTGACTTAATTAACAGCGATAGAATTGTAGCTCTTTACAAAGAGTATTTCCTTAATAAATCTTAGCTCTGCTAACATGGAGAGAAGCAAAAATTAAAGACATTGTGAGAGTCGCAGTGGGGAAGAAAGTTCGTGGTTGGGCTATTTGGTCACGACAACAACTCGTAAACCCACTGACAATTGTGCGCAGCTGATGAAGGAGCGATCTTTTTCGTTGTAAAACACGATTTTCGCTCTAGTTTAGAAAAGCAAACCTTTACAATGTTAAGTTAATTTGTGTATGTAAATAATCACAAACAATACTAGCCAAAATCGAAAAAATGATTTTTAAGTTTTATGCTGAAATCATCAGTCCTGCTCGAGACGAAACAGTCGAAGTATGTGTTCTAAGTCGACAATTTTGCCATTTTTAAAAACTGGCAGTGTACTTGGATATGTGTAAACAAAAACCAATCTTCTTTAGAATTATGTGAGTTAATACGAGTGCACCACTCCTTTATATCACAATACTAAACAAGTTACGCTGACTCGGCGCGAGTTATTACATATTTCAACGAGCTGTGAAACCTGAATCAAAGATTAAGTGAAGCAAATTATACACAATTTGAGCCAAAAGAAGCCGTACTGTGATTATGATTCCCAGTAAATCATAGATTGTTTTAAGCTTTAGTTTCTTAATGACTCTACAACACACACTTGTTAGTTGTGGAAGAGTATGTTTTTGTATGATAATGATAGTTTTTGACGCTTGTTAATAAATTATGACTCATTAGCGCTGAAAGAAAAACTTTGGCGAAACTTTATTTTGCAACGACTCTCGCAGGTTCAAAAACTTTTTAGTTTGTAGGAACAAAAATCTTCCTGTAAGAATTTTTTTCTCATCAAAACAGATGAACTACAGTGAACATTAGCCAATATACATGTTTTGCACAAATTGAAAAAGAATATCGTGGTTTTGTTGCAAGCTTCCTCTGGTTCAGTCTGACGAATGGCGATTCGCAACTGCCGTAGTTCAGGGCTAAATAGTTGTCAGTGACAAAGATTTAAAAGCAAAAAAATGCGGTTGAGTGAATAGATTCTTAAGGAAAACGCTAAAAAGGGCAAAGACTACGAGTTATATTTTTGTGTGTTTGACAGAATTTATTGACGTTTTTACTCAGTACTTGACTCTAGACTTGAAACCGTCGTTTCTGTTGTATTTTTTGGATTGCTTGCTCGCTGAAGAGGGCTAAAAATTGAACAAGTCTCTCATTTCCAAAAATTAGAATCAACGCCGTTGCTCAGAGCATAAATATTTTATTAGTGGCATTTTCAGTTTACAGTGCATTATTGCAACTAACGATAACTGCTCATTCAGCTTCACATTATATTTGAGTTCACGATTTCTGGTAGCAAGTTATAAGGTGTTGTTTTAGATCGCAACGTCTTGTAAAACATGCCTTGCAAAACCTACAGCGATAAGGGGTGTTGTCGGTGTGTGTATGCATATGAAACTTCAAATTGGACAGTTTGTTAAAAGCTTTCTCGCACAGATTACAAGAGTATGGCTTTTCACCCGTGTGAATAAGTGTGTGATTTCGTAAGTTGCCTTTTTGATGAAAACCCTTGCCGCAAACACCACAGATGAATTCTTTAATGTCGCTGTGTGTACGAATATGTGTCTTGAGAGTGGATGAGCGGTTGAATGCTTTCTGACATATGTGACACTTGTGCGGCTTTTCAGATGTATGTATGATTTTATGTCTGCAAAGTGTTGAAGATAATCGAAACCCTTTTCCGCATATTCCACACACGAAGGGCCGGGCTCCGGTATGCGATGGCATCTTCAGATGAATTGCAAGGGTGTATTTCGTTTTGAAGATCTTACCGCACTGATCGCACTTGAAAGGCTGTTGTTTCGAATTTCGTTGCTCGTTGCTGTTTTTACCAGTAAATGAAGATTTAGCTCCCTTGGTCAAGACCAAAGGAGACGCATTGAGTCGGCTCAGATCTTGATTTGCACCGCTATGCGAAGTTGGCCTTTTTCTAATGATATCCCTGTTTTCTTGCCAGCTTTTTTCCTCTCTCCTGATGACAGGGCTACCTTCCATCAACGCCGCACTTTCTCGCGGGGTATCTGCCCCATAATTGTGGTAAGTTAAACTTGTATCGTGAGAAGTACCACCAACTCTGTGAAAAGTATCTAGCTCTTCTTTTTCACTAACGAAAATGCTGTTAGGAATCCGTAAAAGCGGCGGCATTCCAACACTCAAGTACGAGTCTTTCCAACTGAACTTTAAAGGCTCTGTTAAAACAAATACAACGCGGATTCTCGTCACTCGTTACGATAAAGGTAAAGTCTTATGACCATATATATAATAATACTGATATATCAGTGTACAAGAATGCAGAAAAAATGAAGTTTGAAATAGTTTTAAAATCTAGAAGAACAAACCTTGTTTATCGATCGGTTCCGGGTCTTCTGATATTTCACAGTCCTTGGAAAGACGTCTTTTTAACAAGAAAGATTTCGGCATCTTATCTCAAAAGCTGGTTTTTCAGATTAACAGTATTAAAAGAAAAATTTTCTCGTTTTTCTAGAAACTTTTTAAAAAATTTGAAATCAGTTAAAAGTTTGAAACAATCAACGGCAGAGCAGGGATTCTAGAGGCGATTCTCTGGCGGACAACTACAGACTTGTACAACGTCGAACAGACACTGACCTTTATATAGCCGACTGTCCTTTCTCCGCTTTGCCAACTGCTGGCACTGGCAGCCCACAGCTCATGCTTTTGTCACCACCCAAGTGACTTTCGTCCAATTAGCGGGACTGAAAACGACCTCACTGCTGCGATATGTTGCTTTTCAAAACAATAGGTTAGTTAAGAAGAATTTTCTGACCTTGGCGGAGAAGCGTACAAAAAAAAGTTGTTGCATAAAAACTGGTCGAAATTTATTACTTTTGAGACTGTGTTTTCTCAATCGTGAAATACTCGTTTTACAATTTAGCTTCTTTTCGGAGCCATGGTGACATGGGACTTTTAATTCACTTTAGATCGTTCTAATTTACTCGAAAATTCTGTCTGCAAACAAACTTCAACTTGGACTAGAGCCTAGACTCTGAAGTCCTCAAATTTTTTTGCGTTATCAAGACTTTGTGAACTCAATAATGAAGCGGGTTGAACTACATAGGAAGGATTTTCGGCGTTGGGTTAAATCAACACTAAAACAATGAAACCGGTTCTTTTTTGATTGTTCGATAGACTGCCCTTTACTCTGCTTCTATAATGCCAATATCGTAATGATATTCATCCTTATCTTTGCGTGCCCGTATTACCAAAACGTAAAATTTAATAATTAACAATTCAACTAACATGGCCTTTTTTTTACTTTTTTTTTCGATATTTTTGTCTTAGATTTAAAACTTCTCAGTAAGTCATGGTTTTAGCCCGTGACGAACTAACCGCCTTGTTTGTTTCTCAATCGCCAAAGTTTTCTGAAACGAGAATATAGTTTAAGATTTTTCAACAATACCATATGGTTATTATCATAATTTTCAGCTGCCCTGATTTTGTTTTGATTTATTAATCACTCTCATTATCTCTTCTCCTTAGGAGAGACATTATCGTCTTCTGTTCTTTTCTTAAAAGAACAAGAAACATTCATATTGAACCATAGAATTTTAACCATAAACCACGTCGGAACAACTTAAAAAACCAAAACACGTTCTGCAGTTATTTTTGGATAAGAAAACATTTTGACGTTTTTGAAAACGTTGTTTTGAAATAAACAGATTTAGGTTTTAGGGTAAACTTTTTTATTGAGACGAGATTTTAATTCAATCGTTTTACAAGTTTTTTTTTCTAACGCCAACTTTCATTGAAAAGTGCATGAAAATCTTTTAAAGCGTTGCCTTTTCGGCAAGAACTTTTAAAATTTTCATTGCGATAGGAAAGTACCCCCACAGCGCTTAATTAGCAATCTGAAAGACGGAAAATGTTTTTCCCTACCCACTCTTTAATTGCTGATCAAAGAATACTCGTAGATTTTCGGCTGAGTTTTAGTATCTGTTACTTTTTACGAAACGGCGCAAGATCGTTAAGTGAATTGAAAATAATTGTTTTGTACTTTCAGATGTTGTTATCAAGGACAATTGAATGGTTTATTCCGTTCGCGAGTGTTTAAAATTTTAACTAAACAGAAAGCTTCATTATCATTGCTTTCTTCTAAATTATCCTTCATTCAAATCATTCAAAAACGACACAAATTGATGCCAACAGGTGCAATGCTGTGTCGCATTTCTTTTATTCTCTGGAAGCCATAATTTTGACGCAATGGACGCGCTGTTCACTTCAAACGCAAAATTTGCACTCAGACTCGACTTTTTCTCACCTTATCTGATTTACTTGTTTACCATGGATTGATCTTTTAAAGTAAATGCAACGTTAAGTGATGATTTTAGGTGGTTACGACACAAATAAGCTTTGCTATAAAAGAAGCCCTATTCGTTTTGATGATTTCGAAAACCATACGTCAGAGATCGAATCATCTTAGCAGACATTGGGAATAAAAGTATTTTTTTGTAGCCAATCTTGAAGCATTGTATATCATTTATTTTACTTGAATATATTTTTCACAAAGTTGGTTAATTTTTGATGGGCTTAATCAGGAAGCTACTTATCTCTGAAAAACTATATAACTATATTTCAGCGTTACCATTATTTTTTTTTTATCAAATGCATTTCGAGATACGCAGTTTGTGGCGGTTCTACAAAGTCAACTGAGGTGAAAAAATCAGCCTCATGATCAAAATCTTCAACTAGAATTTTTGGGCGCTTATTCAAAGTTGTAAATTAGAGTTTATTCAGTCTGTGTTGCTTGCCCTGTAAAAGAACTTTTAAAACGAGAAACCCAAAACTGTTCATGAATAACTTTAACTGAGTCTATTTTGATTACGTTAAACTATTAAGGTTCATGAAAACAATTTCAAATAGCTTTATACAGTAGTGTCTATAGGCTACATTTACGCTGAAGTAATGTCTATTGAACTTTGAGCCTCGCTCGTAACCTCAGCAGTCTCCGTTCTCCCATAGAGTTGCCGGCTATAGTTGAAATTACAGCTAGAGTCTTCGCGATCGCCCACCCTCCCTCCCTTCCCCCCATGGCTCTACCCATACTACTACTACTACTACTACTACTACTACTACTACTACTACTACTACTACTACTACTACTACTACTACT
>JAOBRD021063465.1:0-11408 GCA_027575215.2 Hydrozoanthus sils | reverse complement strand
GGGGGGGGGGAGGGTTAATTCAAAGGAGGGCAGGATGAGATAATAATAGAGTTTTGTTGGATGGAAAACCTTTCTTAACGGACTTAAATAATGTCCTGCCAACTGTTAGGTAAAAGATAAGTAACCGTTTCTTGTTGTGGCCTTTCTTAACAGAAGCAACAAGAGTTTCCGAGGATCCTTGGTGGAAGAAGGGTTGGTTCATAGCTGTCATTGTTTTCTTGATATTGCTGATCATATTATTGCTGGTCTGTGTTATTTGTTGCTGTTGCAAACGAAACAAAGGTAGGTTAAAGTCCTTATAAAGCTTGATACTTTACTTTTTAGGTTAAAACTGTTGTCATCTATGAACTCAAAACTCGATTAACCAAAATAAATTTCCACGTCTAATGACGCTTTTTAATAAAAAAAAAAGATTGGAATGTAAATTTTGACCGAGCAGGCCGGGAACTGGTAACCTCTGACATAGCAGCAGTGAGTTATGTGGATGTTGCCTAAAAAAATTCATTTCTATTAAAAAAGATAAGAAAATTTTTATATCAAACAGTTTCAAGGGAATAATTCATTGACTAAAATTATAACAATGTGGCTATTGTAGCCAGAATCCAATGTTTTGACATAAAAAAGATTATCTCTACCTCATGCCTCATGCTATACGTCATATGCCTCCTGCTACGTCAGCATTGCACGCTTCAAGCCTAAAAATGTAACAGGAGCAGCGAGAAAATGTTTTATTTTCAAAAATTACTACTATTAAGGGGTTCTACCTTTCGTCTGGAAATTGCCAAATACAACGGGTTAATACGGCTGATATATTAACCCGGCTATAATCGCCTCGCACGAGGTGATTACAGCGAGTTGTGAACAAATTTTCAAAATGGCGGCCTCGCATTTTGTGTGTTTTTATTAGGACGAGTTAAACTCCTTGAAGGAAAACGCTATTCTGAAAAGCACTAAGGTTGCATAACCCCTATCAAAGGCAATGCAAAGGCAATGTTCACCAGATATTCACTTCGCCTTCGGCGAATAATTGTTAATTTATCTCAATATTTTTTATATTTCTACGCAGTGCCTCATTGTACAGCAACACTAATAAGTTCGTTTCTTTTTTTACACGTCGTCATGCTTCGTTTAATTTTATTGCTCAAGTCTTCAGTAGAAGAGCAGGATAAAAAAAAAAGCCTTTCTCTTTACAAGCCGTATTAGTAAAGGTTTATGAACTTTTTACTTACTCAACTTTAACTATACAAATCTTAACACAAATAGAACCAAATTATAGTAACAAAATGAATGAATAATAAAAAATGTAAAGAATACAAGATCTGAAAAAATAGGTTAGTTTATACAGAATTCGTTGATTTCTTATAAATACAAACTGGCTTTAATAATAACAGTACCAATTATTAATCAATTATAAAAGTCTATTCTTATTTACATTAAATTCATTATTTTTTTTACTTATACTGCTCTTAAATGACGAGAGATGTTCAATTGTTCTAATGTCAAGTGGTAGGAAATTCCACAGAGGCTACAAAACGTTGCTTTAAATTGAAAATGTTTTGACGATTCTTTTTACAATTGTTTTTACAGAGGGAGGAAAAGGAAAGTACGACGTTGTGAAGTCTTCAGAGAAAGCAACAAAGAAAAATACGAGCGTTTAGAGGCGCGTACAGTAAAACTCTATGGGTTAGAGAATGGAAAAGGGCCATCTACGAAATTTGCAGGACGGGGGGACTCTCCGATCATATTCCCCAAATTTGCCCGGTCTTTTAAAATTGTTTTTAGTCGCCTAATACCAATGGTTTTCAATGAACAATTAATTCGATTTCACCTGGAACTTCTCGACAAACTTACTTAAGTTAGTTTATAACTGTACAGTTGCTGATCCACTTTTTGTTTACAAAAATTGTCTAAAAAATGTCTAAAAATAGTCGTCTATAACGACCATCTTCCCTAAAGTTGCTAGGTCTTAATTATTTTTAGCCGCCAAATATCAATATGTTTGTTTGGCGGTGATATTCAATGAAGAATTCTAAGCTACCTGGAATTTCTCAAACTTACTGAAGTTAGTTTAGCTGTACAGTGGCTGAACCGCTTTTCTTTTAATTTAGAAAACGTCACGCACTAAGTTTTCTAAAAGCAGGTGAACCAAAATAGCTTTCAATGTTTTTGTCGTTTGAAGTGTTGGCAAGTTGCTCCGTCTAAGGCTAAATAAACGACTTAACCGAGCATGCGCGATAGCTTTTAAAGATAAACACGCCAGCGCAATCAGTTTCAAGATTTGGTAACATGGAATAGACGCTTTCATGTATAGCATTGTTTTTTAAGTTGAAAGAATTTTTTTAAAGTAAGAAAATCCTGGAAAAAGGTCTGAGAACATTTTATTTATTTCAGGTAAATAGAAACGAAACGCGTACAGGTCATGCGTAACGCCTGTGACGTCATCAAATGGTCGTCGCCAAGTTTGAATTTCATCAAATTTAAAGTTGACATTGCATATAGCAACCTGTAATGCAATCGAATATTTTAACCGAGCAAGATTTATAAGAGTAAAAAAAATTCACGAATCGTTAACATGCTTTAGACACTTTCACGTTTAAAACATGCACGGTTTTTAAATTGAAACTGAACATTTTTAATTTTAAAAAGTCCTGTAAAACGATCTGAGAATGTTTTATTTATATCAGGTAGATAGAACCGAAACGCATATAGACTATAGGGCATGTGTAACGCCTTAGACGTTATAAAAATGGTCGTCGCCAATTGATTTTATCTCGTAAGCTACCTGTTAATACAAATCTTATCAGATTTTTAGGGTTTTACTTTACATACAGCAACGTGTAATAGAATCAAATGTTTTAAGCAAGATTTACAAGAGCAGAAAAACAGCAATAAATGTCAAAGTATGTTTACCAATCATTTTGTAGGTGTTCCTGCAAGTTCTATCGATGTGATGTGCCGTTGGTTATAATGAATAACTAAACGTTGGTCCTGAAGTTGAGAATACAGAATACACTACGTTTGAGAATGAGTTTAAGAATGATTTCTCTGCACATTTTGTTTTTCAGTTAAGCTTCAAAGAAAAAACACATTTTTTGCCCATTTTCATACATTCTCTTTATAAGGTTTCGGCATGCACTTTTTCCTGCAAATTTTATTTTAAAGAATTCTTTCTCCTCCACGATATCAACTGGTCCGTCTCTTACTGTGTTTGTTTAGTGTCGTTATCTATTTAAGGCTCTGTTATCGTTTTATTTGAGACTGTTATTTGTGCCTTGGCAGTTGCTTTGCTCGTTCCTCTTAGCTTGTTGTTTTCACCAGATCAAACTGAAACCGTTTCTTGTTTCTTTTCCATATTATCAGAGCCGTGCAATGTGTATTATATCCAAGGGGCCGGAACAAAATTACTTCGGAACCTCATTAAAATAGTGTGTTAACACCAAACATAGTTAATATAGCCGACTGGTTATGAAACCATTGTTGTAGGTCTTTGTTTGTCATTTTCTCTTGTTTGCTAGTACTGAAAGTGCACAAAATACATAAGGTTTAGAAATTTAAATCAACAAGTAGCCAGTCAAAACATTATCACTAACACCTGAAATAAAGAATGTGCATCCTCACGGTTCGTTCAACCTACAGCAAAGCAACTTTGTACATTCTTTGTATTTTCTTTTGTGAAGTTTGCCGGCTTTCAGAACCAGTCGGCTTTATTAACTATGCACGGAACAAAAACTTTTCCCCTTCTAAGATACACCCAAAAATGTTTCTGCTCTGCAATGTTCAGTACTTTTGATAGCGGTTTTTATAACACCACCAAAATTATACCAGAAATACTGACTGAGCTTTGAATTCGGAATTTTGCACAAAGCATTGAAACTTTTTTTACCTTTTTCATAATTAATGTTCTTTTGTCTGCATTCAAATTAGCCTGTCTAGCCTCGTCTTGAATTAAACTTTCACACGAATATGTTCCTCAAAGCGAGGCTGGTAGGGTAACTTGAATGTATGTACAAAGAGTCTGAAATCGCCACCAGGTCTATATTGTTTAAACAATTGTTCCAAGAGAGTACGTTGAACACGAGACGGTAGCTATAGCCAAAGCGCCGTAATGGCTATAAATCTCTTATATCCAACAAGCGTAGAGGGAATGATTGTTTTATTAAATTTCTCGAGATTTCAAAACCTATCGATGTCTGAAAGTGACAGCTAAAATTTATTCAGAACCATATTTCCGCTTTGCAACACTACACAGTCAGTTTCCATATATGGTAATTCAGTGTATGAGGTGACGTAGTGTTTACAAACAAACCTTTTCAAATCTAAACACCCTCGGGATCTTAAACAAAGGAATCTTCGTTTCAAACGATCAATCAAATAACAGTCGACTCGTTTATTTAATAACATTGATTGAAACTCCCCTATTGAGTGATCCAATACCACGCCTAGAAACGCAATATTTGGGTTGAAAATTTAATAATATCACATACTATTCTACCTGACAGGAGTATGAACGTTGTGTAGGCTGTGGCAGGATCGCTGCGGGTATGAACTCACCAAGATATGTGTGCCCACCGCTCCTAACGTACACAGGCAAAGAAATTTATGTTTCCCTTTAATATTGCTCAGAAAAAGTATGTTGCCCGTGTCTCTTTTGTTCCGGCCCCGTATAAAGTAAATTTTACATGGCAAACAAGTAAACAACAAGAAGAAAATATTTATAAGCATCTTATTGGTACATTTATGCAAACAAATATAAAGCTTCTCTACACTTGGTAATACGGACATGTTTGTTTAAAACTGTAACTCATCACTGAATATATGATTACAAACCATGAGGCGAGTTTCTGCTGACTTCATTGTTTAAATTTTGCTTCGTTAGCATACAAATGCAACTTAAGTCGAAGAAAGAACATAATAAATAACAACTTACTTTAAAACTTGAGAATGCTTATCAAATGAAATTGAGTGACGGAACTTTAGGTTCTACAAGTGTGGTTTCAAAGAAGAAATCATTACTCGAAAAAATGGTATACGCACTCTTCTTTATAATTCAGCTACAAAGAACAAAGCTTCTGAATAATGAAATGTTTTAATTCTGTAGAACAAACTTTCTCTGAAAATATGATATTGCTGAGTAATCTTTCCGAAATATGGTTTTAAAATTTTGAAATTTTACAAAGAATGTATGTCTCATTATCGTTCTTGCTGTTTTGCATTTTTGAGTGGTAATTTCTTCTTTGAAACTACACTTACAGAACCGAACGTTCGGTCAGTCATTAATTTTGATAAACATTCTCAAGTTTTAAAGTCAGTTGTCGCCTTTCTCTGTTCTTTCCACAACTTAAGTTATATGTTACAGAAACAGAATAAAAACAATGACGTCAGATGAAACTCGCCTATACTCGCTTGCTAATCCGCAAGGAAAGTACTTATTGTGGAAACGAAAGCCGAATGTGGTTTTATTCGAACAAAAGGACAGTATAAATGGACCTCTCAATTCAGGGGTGAGGCGCCAATTCCTCATTGAGGAACGATCACGGATGGCGGCAGTACATTTTACCACAATGCTTTGAGAACCTTACACCGCTAAAAGAAACTCAGAAAAGGTAACTGTTGGTAAAACTCTTCTTTGTACTAACAACACTGTGTGTGTGTCAAGTTTGAGGTTTACAGATTCTCACTATACGTTTTATGGTCAATTTTAGACGTTATGCGCTATTAATGATGGGTAAATGTACAAGTTTGCGTAATCGTGGGTTAAAGCCTAAACGTCCGAGGTTTTTAATCTTCAATTTTTTTGCCTCCTCTGAATGTCAAGTCTGACTACAAATACATCCCTGTAAGTGAAGACTTGATGAGGTTAACATATGGATGTTCCGCAACAGAAACCAGATGTCTGTAGTTGCTTAAAGTATCACTGAACTATTGCAATCATCACGACACTACAGAGCAGCAACAAGGCCTTCGAGATTACTAAAGTGACTCCACTTGATGTCGATTTACAAAAGACGTTTGTCTTCTCGTTAAGCGGTGCCTCTTTGCTGCAGTGAGACTTGGCTGCTTTACTTGTGCATTCCTGAATCCCTGTGTACAAACTGCAAATTTTCCGAAAATAATTTGGTTAATTGTTATTTAAGATGATGAAAAAACCATTAACCCTTTTCAGACTTGTAACTTCTACACAATTTTACAAAACCTACGAGTGGCGTAATTTACAGTAAAACACTCCTTTCTATCTAATAAAGGCCTTTATAAAAAAAACTATTATGTTGTGTCTAATATTTATCTCCAAACTACGTTTACTTCAAACATTTCAAATGGATCGACTTGACCTTTCCTACGGATCCAACGTTAACGAGCAAATTATTGTGTGGCTTTCTGTCCAGAAGTCTTCCGTAACAAACTCGGAAAATTAAAAGCATTTTTAATCCCAAGGACAAAAACCCGTACCCATCCATGTCATATGCAAAAAAGGCAACTGTTTCCTGTAGCAAATCTTAAATCCGTGACTATATGATTCATGTGTAGCGTTGCAGTGAAATGGCAGAGCATAACGACTCACAATTCTGAACCTGCTCGTCACCTTAAAGTGCCTACTGATGAAATGTAAAATGTTATTATCTCTATAGATCATGGTAAATGAGGAATAGGGGTCAAAAAATTTTGTTAAAATATTTTATGGTTCTTGATATATTAACATTTTTTATGTTTTAAACAGACATCACAAGCGTGACAATCAAATTTGCATTATTTTTAAACTGCTGTAAATATTAATCCATAACCTTTGGGGGAAAAATAAAAAAAACAAATTTAGGTATGCCATGTCTCCCGAGGTTTTCTTCGGAATAGTAACTTACTTTCGTTGTCATGGCAACAAACGGGATTTCAGGCTCCAAATGAAAGTTTTTGAATTAATAAGATTTTTTTTGTCAAACCAGAAGTTGTGTAACAATTCACAACATAATTTCTGTTGTTCTTATCGTGTAAAAGAAAAAAACAAAGAATTGGTTTAATTGCCTTGCATTATTGGTGAAAATTTTGGGGAATAGCAGAAAGTTTGTTTTTAAAGGAATGGGGGTCTAGAACCGAATTTGTTACCATGACGATGTAAAATTAATACTATTCTGGAGAAAACCTCAAGATACATCATCACTCCACGTTTGGTCGGTTTAAATTCATCAAGGTTAAGGATTGGCAGCAGATAAAATGCAAACTTGTCGGTCACACTTGTGACGTCATCACTTAAAAATGTTAATAATTCGAGAACCATAGAAAATTTTGGCAGATTTTTTTCACCGCTATTCCTCTTTTAGCAAGGTCTATCTACTGAGGCAATAAAATTTTTCTTTTCATATGCACTTTAAACAAAACAAATCATGCCATTTCAGTTAGAGAGTCGTTCACACAGCGAGAAGTTATTTTAATCTTCAATCTTCTAAGGGCTTTTTATTAAAAAAAAACATTCATCACTCAACAAACAAATCATTTGCTACATTGCAAACTTATACTCCTCGCGGGTATAACTTACATTAAGCTCGATTTAAGCTATGTTTCATGCGATTTGGGCTAAAATTCCCTGATGATGACTTTTACGTTGAACACGTTTGGATTTTAAAGTCCCTAAAAGCTTTTTTTTTTACTTTTAGATTAAGACGTTTATCATCTATGAAACTAGAAATCGAATCACCTAAAAAAATTTCCGCGTCTAAGTATGCTTTTTAATCAAAAAAAGATTGGAAAGTAAGTTTTGACCGAGCAGACCGGGGACTGGTAACCTGTGAGATAGCAGCAGCGAGTTGTATGGATTTTGTTTTTTTCAAAATTTTCATTTCTATTGAAAAAAATAAGAACATTTTTATTATTTCAAACAATTTCTAAGGAATAACTCATTGATTTAAGTTATGACAATATGACTGTTGTAGGCAGAATCAATATCACTGCCTCATGCCTCTTGCTACGTAACATGCCACCTTCTACTTCAGCATTGCACTTTTCAAGCCTGAAAAACGTGAGAGGAATAGCGAGGAACTGTTTTATTTTCGACAATTACTATTACTATAGGGTTCTACATTTCATCTGAAAATTTAAAAAAATAAGCTTGATAGAGACTTTAACTTTGTTGTAACATTATTTGCCTTTTTACTATTTTATTATGGATATATATTCAGTGACTGGTAGTTATTGATAACTCCATAAATAGTAAATGCAGATATACATGTAGTTATTAAGTCAATACTTAAAGTGTAAGAGTTACAAAGAGAAAATAATGATTTGAAATTAACTTACGTGCAAAGTTCAGGGCTAGCGCTGGACGCGTTTTCCTTGAGGACTTTGCGAAAACCATTTGCACAGTTTGCACTTTCAGTGAAATAAGCGTCCTTACAGGCGATCGCGTCTTTCATAGCGTCTGGAACTGCAGAAATGTTGATGTTCACAACACTATCACCGCAATAAAACTCTTGGGCTTTGACAAGACCCAAAGAGCCATCAACTAGGATACTTGTAGTGGCTTCAGGAAGAGTTGTGTAGCAATTTCCGGTTCCTTTCTTTATACAGGCAATGAAATCGGCATAGAGTTTACTGGGGAATGATAGAGAAGAGACTATCAAAGTTCAAATGAACTCAGTTTACATTTTATTTATAATATATTCCCTTTGAAATTAATTACAGATAAAATAATTATAACGAAAAATGCCTCGTTTCGCCATGTAACTGTCGCATGTAAGTGATAGTCAATAAAAAACTTATATGAGTATAGTAGATAAACTGATACTTATGCAGCTTTAAGCCTTTCACAGCTCAGGTCAATTTATCAAAACCTAACTTCTCCTTACATAACTCTTACAAAATATGATATTTGGTAATGAGAAAACAGAAAATTGTCAAACAAAGAAAACTACAAACTGCCAAGGTAAATTGGTTTTTCTCGGTTACCACGTATGACCGTCGTATTTTTTAGGGGTTAAAATAGTCAGTCCTGTGTTTTACGGGTTCGTTGTTAAAGGAAACCACGAGCCTGGTATTTTTTAGGGTTGAAAAACGCGAAGCTATTAGACAGCTTGCAGCCCCGTGTTTAGAAAACGTGCGTATTGAACAAGAAGTTAAGACAAAAGTCCTTTGACGAGCGTCCTATTACGTGCGTGCGCGCCTTTATTTACTGCACATCATCATGTTCAGCGCAACACTGAAGGACTTAGCACTAACCGCTAAACAAAGCTTAAACAAAGAGGTATTTTTAGAGAGGAAAATTTTTATGCCTTGGTACTTTTTAGGATACTTTTGGGATTTTTCCAACGGTCATCCGTATCCCTTTAACCCCGGGTTAATTTGTAATACGAAACAGCCCAACAAAACTAAGTAAAATAACAACGCTTCTGTTTAATTCTTACCTACAGTTTTCTCCCTTTATCATCGCCCTGAAGAAAGCATCTTCGCATGCGCTGGCCTTTTCTTTGAGCTCTTCATGTGAACACTTTGACTCTCCCAGCACAATGAGAGCGGAGAGAATCGCTAAAAAGTTACAAGATATCTTTTTTCAGAAAACGTTGTGCAGTATTTCAAAGTCTTTAAGTGCCTATAACACTTTAATAAGCCGTTAAAACTTTTACCTGAAATTTGTGTGCAACAATGAATAAGCGAATCAAGTTTCATCAGACGTTGCGCTGTGTAACATCAAAGGATGAAACCTTGAGACGTCGTTATTGATTGGCTTGCGCAACGCGCCGTAACAAGACGTTTCACAAAGTGATGTTACATAGTGAAACTCTTGTTTTTATTGCAACTTTAATCGTTTTTTACTGTGAGCTTGGCTCAGTCTTAAGATCTCTGCCTGCCAAGCGTGAGGCCCCGGTGCCATCCCCGGACTTGTCGAGGATCGAATATTTGTGCGGCCTTCTTTTGCCACACCAAAATAGTTTCACGAAACCGACTATGTTATACACGGCGCAAACTCTGCTGAAACTGATTTCGCCGCACACGTTTCAGCTAAAAGTTTCAACATATATAAACAGCGTCTTAACAATTTTTTTGGGGATCAAATCATTTAACATATATAATTTAATATACTTTTGCATAAGTTGTTTTCAATTTGGTTAAATCGTTCATTTTCTACAGTAGCTCAAACTAGCAAAATTTTCAGCCATCTTGGTTCACGAACGTGTTTTTCGGGGTACTGGGTTGTGACGTCATTCTTTTCTAAAACCAAAGAGGCGAAAGAAGTGAAAACTATGACAAATTGGCGTCTACTGTACTACTGAATAAAAAAATTATTGACTCATCCATATCCATCTTGCTGTGTTTTGGTCTAAGTAAATATTCCCCATAATTCCCGGTTAGTTATTGTCATACAATCGAGACCAGTTCTCAGGAGACTTGCGAGAGTGCTATATTTGCGTAAGTGATCCGTGAGTAGAAGCCTCGCCGATGTATTGACACTTAATGGGACAATAGTTTCATTCAGCTTTACTGCGTAAATGAGAGCAATCTTCTGCTAGATTAACGCCCTCCTTCATTTAAATATTTTAATACAGTGGAAAGTTCCTGGTTTTTACAATACTCGATCTAACGATATCTTCGATTTTAAGATATTTTTTTCTTCTCTCTAGATGTATCGTAAAATCCAGATTCTACAGTTTCTTCTTCGTTCAGTAATGATTCCTTAAATGCCCCCCTGGGGGGAGGGGTTGGGGTAGTGACCAGAATTTTGGGTGGGGGTGTGCCACTGGACTTCACAAACCCGATCCTGTTCTAAACTAGAAATGGTTTGATACCCAGTCCTTAACTAGCAGCCCCAATCCCCTAACTGGCCAATACTAATCGAAGAAAAACATCCGCTGCCATATTAGATTATATAGTGCAAAATTATTACTACACTCATTGTGTTATTTCGACTGTATTCTGACAAAAAAATCTCATCTAGGCGCCATGTTATAACTAGCATATACAACTGAGCCCTTGGCTAAAAAGTTGTCCTCAAAGTTTGATTGACGCCTCTGCTTCGCTTCTCTTGCAAACAATCTAAAACTGTCCACTTTTCGGAAAACCTTTTTTGCATTTGGTCTGTATAGCTCGGTATAAACGTTTAGATGAGGTTTAATCATTAACCATCTAATATTCAGATATCCTATTTCAGCCTAAAGTGATTTTTTTTTTGTCTTTAAGTTTTACTAAGCTATACATATCACCACCAACCAATATTTTTTAAAATCCGTGAATATCCCTATCAATTGTACATATCAAACTCATTCCATACAAAGAGAGACATTTGTTGCATTAGGTCCCAACCTCCTCTTTTGGAAGAAATACCTCGCCAGACATGCGTGATTAAGAAATACGAATGATATCCAGTATGGCGGATGGGCCAAGGAGAGAGTGTAGAACTCCAAAGTGTTTAATAGATGAATATTCCACAT
>JAOBRD021063360.1:0-11408 GCA_027575215.2 Hydrozoanthus sils | reverse complement strand
TAATCTCTTTACTTCTTTTCTTACAAAGTCAACCATTGTTACCCTAACCCTTGTCAAAATGGAGGAACCTGTAATAGGAGGGTTGGTGGCTACACTTGTTCCTGTCCTTCTGGAACCCTTGGCAGCAATTGCGAACAAAGTAAGTCTTCACAATGGTCTCTTCTTTATGATAGTAGACGTAGCATCGACGATAAGCCCCACAATGAAAATGGACAGCAAAAGTAAACTAACAAACGTGAACAAGTGTTATTCTAAAACCAATTCGAAAAGTCACATAGGATAATAATTTTGATAACTACTTCACCACCGTATTCAGAACCCGTATGTGTTTTAATAAACAATTTTTTGTCGATAAGCATGTAGAAACTAAGACCTTAAAAACCGAAATTCCAATTTTTTTCTTTCTGACTAAAAAATACTCTACCAACAGCCATTAAAATCTCCGTTTAACTGTTGTTACAAATATTTATTTGAACATACATTTCTGAAAAGCAACAATCAAACCGGGAAGGTAGCAGAATGATAAAAATTATTGATTAATGTTTATTTTATAATTCAAATAAAAAAAGGTAACACAAGATTTGTATTTTTTCATAGTAAGTCAGCCACTCTCATCCAAACCCTTACCAAAATGAAGAAAGATGCTTAATGGTTGGCAACGGTTAAAAACTAAGCAATCATCCCAGCTATTATAAAAGTCTTTGTGATCATGGAGTGTTTTTTCCTTGTTTTTAGCGCATATAGCACTGTAAACACTGTTGTATACCATAGAAACAATAATTAAATGTAGCAGTTTTATGGTAGCATAACCACTAATTATAGCAATTACTATGAAAATAACAGCGGCAAAGTCGAAGATGACATTACTGATGACTAATCTCTTTACTTCTTTTCTTACAAAGTCAACCATTGTTTCCCGAATCCTTGTCACAATGGAGGAACCTGTTGTAGGTGGTTTGGTGGCTACACTTGTTCCTGTCCTGCCGGAACCTTTGGCAGGAATTGCAAACAGAGTAAGTCTTCACATTGGTCTCTCCTTTTTGATAGTAGCCATAGCGTCAACGATAAACTCCTCAATTTGAAAAGAGAGCAAAAGTTACCGAACAAACGTGAACACCTGTATCGAAAAATTCACACTCGATACATTGAATAACTACTTCACTCAGAACCCGTTGGTTTTTTTATAGACATTTTTTAGATAGCCATGTAAAAACTGAAACTTCAAAACCGAGCTTACCTTTTTTTTCATTATGATCAAAGCAAGTTGCAGCAACACCCAGCGTTAACAATGCTGTTTACAATCGCTTATTTGAAAAAAAAATAAACTTCTGAAAAAGCAACAAAGAAGACAGAAAGGTAGCATGCAGAATAAGAAAATTGTTGATGAATGTTAAAAGTCCAAGATGATATCACTAAGGCCTAATCTCTTTACTTCTTTTCTTACAAAGTCAACCATTGTTCCCCAAACCCTTGTCAAAATGGAGGAACATGTAATAGGCGGGTTGGTGGCTACGCTTGTTCCTGCCCTTCCGGAACCCGTGGCAGCAATTGCGAACGGAGTAAGTCTTTTCCTTGGTCTCTTCTTTACGGTTGTAGCCAAAGCAACAACGTAAAAAAACCCGCAATAAAATTGGAGAGCAAAAGTTACCTAACAAGTGTGAACTTCTGTTAGTCTAAAATCAAGTTTTGAATGGTATCTATTTCACCATCGTACTCAGAACCCGTTTGAGCTTTTGTAGACAATGAATTTTTTGATAGGAATGTAAAAACTGAAACCGTATAACGGAGTTTACAATTTTTTTATTAGCAATTAATCAAAATATATTCCAGTAAGACACAGTATCATCTCCGTTTAACAACGCTGTTTACAGCAAAATCTTTAATTGAACACAAAACTCTGAAAAAGGCAACAATGGTAGCTGAATAACAAAGTTTGTGGCTGTGTCTGTGGCTACATTAGCTCTTATCTTTTCCTACAAGTAAATCACTGTCATCCTAACCCCCGTCAAAATGAAGGAACCTGATCTAATGCTCTGCGCGGTAACCGGTGCTTATGCCCGAGCCCATTCGAGGGAAAGAATTGTCAAATCAGTAAGTACTAAAAAGTATTCTACCAACATCCAGTATCACCCCATTCAGGGAAAGCCATAAGTATCGATGAAAACTTGACTAACCAGCTTAGCATCTGCACAAAATTCACTTTATTTTCAAAGCATTATTTCGTTTCTAAAAACAATTGCTATTAAAGTGTGATTGTAAAATGGTGAACTAGTCGAGTGATGCTTTACCGAGAAAACGAAACAATATATGGGTATAATCCATTTTAGATTTGTATGTCAAGTTGATTTTATAGTATGATTGTATAATGGTGAACTAGTTCAAGTGATGCTTTACCAGGAAAACGAAGCAATTACTGTAATCAGTTTGCTAAACAATAAACGAACAATCCCCGGGAACTGACAAGTTGCTTTCAAAGAAATTGCGGTCACAGAGAATAATACAACATACTTTTTGTCAAAAAAGTTTTTTTTAAGAATGGATTACAGCCATTCCATAGTTAAACACTTAGTAAAGCCCAAGTATACAGTACAAGGGTTCGAGCACCAGCATAAAAAGCTAGCAGGGGTAGAAAAAATAAAAAAAAAGATAAGATGTTGCTTCTCCAACCCAAACAAAGGCTTTTTCAAACTTCTTTAGAGCATGCGGAACAGGTCCGATTGCATGTGTCTCTACGACTAGAGGCATGGCATAATGTTAGGTCATTCTCCTGCTAAAAAGATATTCTTATCGTTTTTTGCCTTTCCCCTCTGGATAAAATTCATAGAGAGAGAGAGAGAGTGAGAGAGAGAGAGAGAAACTCAGACAAACTAGCAACTATAGAAGAAGCAGCTATCTTACGATCTGAAAATATTAAACGTATCTACATATCCTATTTGTTCGAATTCCAGGAAGGATTCAGTGCATAGACAGTAATGGTCTCACCTACAATCCTGGAATGAGGTACATCAACGCAAAATGCGATGCAAATTGTACGTGTGGTCCCTCTGGTATACCAGCATGTGTAGATCTTTGTACTCCAAAACCTGTAGCATGCCTTCCAGGACAGGTACTCAAGGACTATTACGAGCCTGTGCCAGGAAGTTGGTGCTACTGCAAGAGACAGCGATGTGTTCAAGGTAGGTTAACACTCTCCCGAATAGATTTTTGTAAACTAGCCTATTCAGCTACGCCTAATAATTCTGTTAACTTAAAGTAACTTATTTCATTGCAATGTATTGCCGTTCCTGGCATCAAGATCTTCCTCCTAGATTTTCACTGTAGGCTTTAGCTTAACAGACTTCTGCTTTGTGTTGTAGTTACTCATGTTATAATGAAGTCCATGGTGAAATCGAACATTATAGTTTATAGTTGTAGTTGTAATATTGCGAATATTCATAATCTGTAGTGACACTTTTTGAAAACCCTACACTCAATCAGCAACTTCTGCACTTAAACTGCCATTGGGAATAATATAAGTTGATTTTGTTTAGATTTAGTTGTCCATTTGTTATTTCAGTTTCACCACTTTAATATAGTTCTACTCTTGTAATTGTATACACGTTCTCCATGTATACGCTATCCGGAACTACCTGAATTTTTGTGACAACTGCATGTGACGTGCCGAAACACGTTAATGGTATTAAAATTCTTTGGTAACACTATTTGTACTGTAATTTTTTTCCTGAACCGCAGAGAGGAAACTGGTGAACTGTACCCCCGCCCCTGCTGGCAAATACCCTCATCCCACAGATTGTTCGCTCTACCTGCTCTGTCGAGGCAATCAACGATTTACCATCGCTTGTGGCAAGGGCCTACACTTCAACGCCATGACCAAGCAATGTGATACCCCAGAGGACGCCAAATGTGATTCCACCACTATGTGTGTGTAATTTTAATTACACATTAAAGTGGCAGGAATTAAAACAAAAAATATCTAAATGGGGTGATTGTAAAGAGCAAACACAATATAATAATGATCTGTCAATAAAATGAAGTCATGTCGAGTGCAAAGTTTCGTTATAACATTAACTTTCTTTGATTTTGGTGCTCGAAATGTCGAGAGAACAAGTTATCGGTAGTTAATGCGAGGAGGGTTAATCTCGGGGGAGGGTTCGCTCCGGTTAAGAAAAAGATAGGGAAGCTATCTTTCACTATGTGTGTGTCAGATTCTTGTTTAAACTAATAATAATAATATCAATGATTGGGTCAAATGCTGAGTCAGACCAGGCGATGATAACAAAAAATGAATTCCGCTCTATCTCTTCTGTGATATCAGTGCGATGCTTCCTCGGCAATATATGTAAAAATCACTTGCTGGGAAATCTACATTTCGTAGCAACCTTCGGTACCAGTAAGGTTTTAGGACAAAAATGAAAAGCAAAAAGAAAATAGTCATAGCCATTCGGTGATCATAGTGTGTCGTCTAAGAAACCACAACCCGCATAAATTTGATTTACGAAGAGGAAATACGTTCGATAAAGAAAGAAATTCTATTTCTTTTAACAGGCAATTAACAAAATAGTAGCTAAACTCAAAATAAAACGGTAATATATTTCTATACTATTTTATCGCATCAAGTTTTAAAAAGAACAAAGTATTTATCAAGCCCAATATTTCCATATTTTTACCGGTAAAAATTTCAGAAAAAAATCCTTTCTCTTATCACTTCCTCTGGCAAGATTTTGAAGACACTTAATTAAACGTTCTTAAGATTGAGTTTGCTTTAAAACAGGCCCACAACAAATTTTCAGAAGTCTCTTCCAGAATTTTTCACTACAAGGATAACCCTTAATGCCACTCAAATCCGAAGAAGATAATGTTAGTAAATTCTCCCATCTGCTATTCATAAGTTTACGGGATTTTTTTCTTCGTCAGTTCACCTCAATGACGTGGTCAAATCTTTTTCGCATACCTTATTACCTTATCGCGCGTCATGAAAGCGCGTTAATTTCGACAACTTTAATTTTCTGGCGCAATAATTTTAACAGTAATAATTAACAGAGAAAGAAAAAGCGCGTACTGGATCAATTGTGTCACTCGATCCATATGTTTGACTGTTTCGTTATCAAAAACTTTTGTGTGTATTTGTTGTATGACTTCATCCATATGTTTGTTTGTTAAATATCAAAAACTTTAACGGGATCATAAGTAAAGTATACGGTTGTACTATTTTCCCAAATAAAGATTTTGCTTTGTCAAAATACAAAATGTTTTGTCTAATCGCGCAAATTTTCTGGAAAAAAAAATGATACCTTCAATATCGCGTTAATTTTCTAGAATTCGGCCCCTTCAAACTGCGTTAATATTCTTGTGCGTTAAATAAGTGAAATCGACATTTTAGGTAATAAGATATACACCTTTTTTTTAAGAACAACTATCGAGGCTCAGATTGGCCAAAATTTAAGGACGTTTTAATCTCGGGCTCGATAGCTATTTATTTATTTTTTTAACTAATTTACTGATCTTCGATCTCTAAAAGCAACAGTGAATAAGAAATGCTTCGCAGTTTATAACCACTGGAAATTGTCTCGGGAAAATTGCTGAGCGAATCCACGATGAATCCGCGGGGATGAATTGATCAAATCCGTTTTCCAATGCATACGTGTATTGCAATACCAAAGGTTAAGTTTTTCTTCGATTTAAACCACTCATCGAAATAAGAATTAAAGAACAATTTGAGGCTCAAATCGCCAAAAAATTAAGAAAATGAGCCTCAGCCAGTTAAACTTACTTCACAATAACTAAATACTTATAAAAAAGGCTTGCAGTCAAACAAACTAGATGTCTTTATTCTGTTTTGGACTTAAAGCCAGGATCACGCACGTCTAATGCAAAGCGTTTAGTATTCGGTTTCTTTGCTAAGACCAAAGAAAATTTACACCTGATCAGTGTAGGTTGAAGGTGATAAAGCATCCCACGCATGACATAAATCCAGGCAAAAGATAAAACTATTTTATTTTAAAATCACGTGTTTGAAGTTTGAGTATATGTAGCCAATTAACACAGGAAAAGGATCTAGTGAACTAACAGGAATGGGATGTGGTTGCAAAATTGAGTCCAACTATTTCGAGCATTTCGTAAGCGCCTCCGTCAGTTGACTTAAACAATTAAAGGGTGAATTAAGAATAAAGCATTAACTGGGAAGAAATTAGTTAGTTTTGAAATGAAAAATAAAACACCGATAATACTTATAAAATTGGCTTTTGATTTCACATTTAAAAGAAAGACTAAAGCGGTCAGCTCGACGTTTCGACGGCATTCCTCCATCATCTTCAAGAGATTTATTTCAAAGATTGCATACAAGGAATATAAAATAGTTGAGTGTCTATTGAATGAATTCAACTGAATATAAACAAAGAAAATGGGACGTCCATTGTTCAGAGGAATTCAATTGAAAACCTTAGCTTTAATTGAATCTGACTGCACATTGAGACAAAGATTGTATTTCTTAATAAAGAGCATTTCGTAAATCAGACAGTCCATTTTCCCATGACATTTTTTCATCACTCTGAAGTTCTCTACTTGAATGATCGATGTTGAGCTGGCCTCATGAGTTGCTTGGATCTGTATACAAATTGATGATGATTTGCGGCGGTTTTCTTTTATCCTCTGGAACAGGTGCCTGGTGGTGAAGCCTATATATTCTGAATCACACAGAGGACATTTAAATCGATAGACAACACCCTGTTGGTTGACCAGAGATGGTTTTGGTTCTTTCAAACTGAGAAATTCCCGTAATTTATAGCTTGTGTAGACGGGCTGAAGAGATATTCCTATTTTGTTGCCAAGGTTGTCAAGCTGTTTTCGTAGCACTGTTTTCGTGCTGTCCTTAACTGATAATACGGCCATAAATTCAAAGAGGCTTAGACGGCACTCGTGTGGGCACTATTCTCGACTCATTTGCTCGATTCCATCTCTCTAATCTATCATTTCAACTTAATTTGAAGTGCTATCCTATTATTTGTTTGATCAGTGAAAATCAATAAAACAATCATAGATATATAGCGGGAAATAATCTTTCCATGCCTCTCAACAATCTCGAAGCAAAACTGCTGTCCTTAATCGAGCCAGTTTTGCTATCCAAATTGATATGGTGCGCGGGCAGCAGATGCTCGAATCAAATCAATCGAGTTGAATTACTATCGCAGTAGAGACTAAAGGGTTGGCATAGAGATTCCCATGGTGACAAGACATTTCTCGACCTTTCACTCAGCGAACAGAATCTGGAGGTTCTGAATGGGGGTTAAACGAATACTGACAATGGCCTAAAATTTTACTGAGCTAGTTATAGTGAGATTTGAGAAGATTTTTACTGCTTACTTTAGTGATTACTGAGAATCAGGTTAGTCAAACAGTAGAATCTCTCTTTTCAAACAACTTAGAACGAATTATTTGTAAACTACATGAAAAGGTTCAGCTTATGATACTGAATTATAATGCACTTCACCTTTGAAAAATTCACGATCACTTTTTTTACAGTTTTTCATTCATTTTTAAGTTATTACAGTCAAGTCTTGAAAGTCTTAATTCTTTATCAGCAAACTTCAGTTTGCAGGTTATAGACTATGTAATCGGATTTCAGAATTTCCAGCGTTTGGAATCTTACTGGGATTTAAATGTTGCACGCGGAACAATATTCACTCGGCTAGATTTTGCGAAACGATAGAAGACCCTTCTCATGTTAACGTGTTAGATATACTCAAATTAAAACTTATAGCAACTGTATCTTTCAGTTCAATACCATATCAAAATGTTACAAAATTTCATCACAAAAATCTGTTGTCAGGTTGCACTGACTATGAAACGTTTGCTGAAGGTTTTTACAATTTATGCTGTCAAAACAGTTTGCATAAGCACTCATAAACAACACTAACTTCCGTGACACTTGAGTAAATCATTCTTTCTATCACTGACGTCCCCTCAGTTTTTCCTTATGCATTCTGTCATTTTGTATAGCTATTCAATATTTGTCCCCTAAGCATAACATAAGCTTGATCTGGAAAGAAGTCTTCAGTTTACTGGAATACAATCTACAACTTTATAAACGAGACTCAATTAGTATATCGTCGACAGATACGGGTTGATGTTAGAGACGCTATTGTATTCACTAGAAATAATCTGAAAAATTTTGTACATCTTTAGAAGAAAGATTGACCCTTTTTCCAACATAAAATATAAAAGATGTGACCCAATAGAATTATTGAAGATTGGCGCGTGCTCATTTATTAGGTACATGACTGTACCCTTTGAAAAAAGTGCAGCGTGCCCAAACAATCCATGCTGTGCTGCCCGTTTGTTCCAAAAAATCAACAACGAAATCGGCTAATGAATTATTAACAACGGACTTAATCCCATAATTCTTTTAGGTCATATCTAATAGTCTTTATTGGTAAGAAATATATTGAGTAACAAACGTGCTCAATTTACATAATATTATCTTACCGAATATTATTCACTATAACGCCCAACAATAATGATGATAAAAAGTATTAACGCATAGGCTCAGAATGTCAATAATTGCTTGCCTGGGTTTACAGCCTTGATGTCATTGACACATCTAGTATCTTCTACATGAAACCACAACAACAAGTATATTTGTGCCCTTCAAAGACTTTTACAATAAATTCATATGAAGATTATAAAGCTAATGATAATAAACTACGAAATTGATAATAATAATAATACTAATGAAGGGCACTGCATGGCTCCCTGAGATAACTATAAAGCTATGCCGCGTCAGGGAGCCATGAAAAATGTTCGACCTTTCTTCGAAGGTTGTATACGACTAATGCCTCGGTCAACGAGGTGGAGAACATAAATTCCTACGTATACCCCGCCAAAATTTATACCGCGTCAGAGATCAACCTTTCTTCAAAAGGTGTATACGTCTAATGTCTCGGTTAATGAGGTGGAGAACGTAAGTTCCTACGTACGTTTACGCCCCCAAAATTAAAGAAAAAATACTCGTTACTATTTTGATAAAACTTTTTTTTTTAATTTGTATAATCTGACGTACTTGCTCATCACATTTTAACAGATGTCATGTTTATTTGTAAGGGCTTTTATTTCGAACCTGTTTGATTTTATTCTGCGCAGTTGTAAGTCTGCGTTAACCAGCATTATTTAAGAAACCTCAAAAAAAGACAAACAGACTCTTCCTTAGGGGATTTTATATATGATTGTACGTGCTTGCTTTCTGCAACTGAAGTTATTCACCAGGAAGCTGTCATGAATTCTTTATTTTCAATTAACGCCTACGGAAAAGCGCTTGCATGTCACGGACTCATGTTTACTTACAAGTTATTTTTATTTTGAATGTTTTTTCTCTTGTTTTGTGGGAACAAATATTTACAGTCGATTTTCACAGCTCTCTGTAATTGATATAGCTATCGAATAATTTTAAAGTTTAATTTTAAACATGCTATAAAGTTTCCCGTTTCTACAAAACCCTCATTGATAAAATTGATAACCCTCTACAAAACCCTCACTGATAACATTGAAGTTGAATTTTATCAGTGACGATAGTTGAATAGTGGTTTTGTAGGGGTAACTTTAAGATTTTTGTCTCGCTAGTTCAACTCAAAACTTCAGAGTTGAGAGGGAATCATCACGGCATAGTTTAATTACAGCAACGATAGAAACTGAATAATTAGGCACCAAAGTCAAAACACAAGGCTCGAACCAGGATCATGAACAAGGTCTTTTGAATTCCTGGATACCGTTTTCTAGTGAAACAAAAATGATTTAGTAATAGCTTTAAGTGATGCATGGGCCTTCAATTTTGTGCTTCACTTATGGTTAGCAAAGCTAAAACAAGTTTGCGAAATATCGGAATATAACGTTCAGGCTTCAAACACACTAACTTCCTTTGTTTTGCGTCTTAAGGAGACTTTTCCGCTTCCTGTGTGGAAGACTGGTTTTCAAGAGACTTATGTCTTTGAAAAGAAGATTAGAAGTGGCTTGAAAATGAGACCGACTATGATATCTATAGATAATATGGATTTATATCTGCCATTTCTTTCTAAAGAATTTGCCTGATTAGGTTGGGACTTTATGTTGTTAAACTGAACAACTCAGATTTTTGTTATTTAAAGATGTGACCGTTAGCTGACTAAACGATGCGGAAAAAATATTCAAGCAAGCTGCCGGAATCGCGTCAATTCATTGTTACTCTTTTTAAGTGTTTTGATGCTCTTCGGTAACCTGTTTTTCTACAACCAATATTCTTAAGATTTTTCCAACATAGATTAGTCTATAAAAGGCTGCTGTTTTCAGAATTTGCACATCTGAATGTTGCTGTGAACAGAAGCAGGTTACTAAGAGCGATAATCTTAAGTAACAATTATAAAACTGAGGTAAGCGTACCTTTTATTTCTTTAGTGTTTTAGTCTTTTAACCAGGTTCTACTCAAAAATCAATCACTTTATTCCATTCTACACTTCAAATTAAGAAATTAAGGAACTTTTCGGCTTCCTTCGATGATTTCGAGGTACGGTGTAGTGAGACGTAGTATCTCCATAACACACAAAAGCCTAATTTTTAAGAACACGCCTTCTTTTCTTTTTTATCTACTCTCTATCTTTGCGATTAGAGTATCTATACAATTAAATTTTTTGATAGGCAATAAGCAAACGTCTTCAAAATATTTCAAAGTTTTACTACCAGACGGCCAGATGTTTAACTTTGCCATGCTTTACACTTCATTAATTTGTATTTATAAGTTCTGTTTGTGTCGTGTTTTAGAATATGTCAAACATTTGGACTAGAATCCAATCTTACATCTGAACACAGCCAGAGAAACCTCTTTCTTATCCATGTTTATGCATTTCTGCTCATATGCCATCATAGCATGCTGCTGGCACCGAAACGTCTTTTTTCCGCTTTGTAAAGTACAGTGCGGAAAAAAACTCGAAAACTAGCCGTGCCAAATCCTGTTGGCATGCAAATCAGGATATTATAGGAAAGAAACGATGGTGGAATTTTCTAAAAAGTATCATAACAGTTAATGCCGTATGAGAAAAGGTTTTTTTTAGAATAGATTTAGATTTGTCAAGTGCGGAACTTTTTCTATTGATCCATTAATTCTAACATGCAATCAGAGAAAGATAATTACAATTAATCAATTTTTCGGTATGTTATTTTTAAGAACAATCATGTTGCTTAATGAGTTTCAGTTAGCAACAAACAGATTTCCTACTACTAAGGGGCCGACCAGTAGAAAAGTGATAGGGGGGGTGGGAAAAATGCAAAAAAAAATTCGCGCAACGAAAATTTGGTAAAAAAAAAATCCTACAGGTGACAATGACCAAAAAAAAAATTCGTACATTCTGAAATTTAAAAAATCCTGTTATGCTACTCAATCAATACAG